>JAZGTK010000425.1:0-75323 GCA_036877625.1 Ambastaia sidthimunki
AAGTTAAAGCTGCAGTCTGTAACCATGACCATGAGTGGTAAATGAAAAGCTAAATGATTTAATGATAAAACTGTCAACATGATCATACCATGATGTTTATGGTATGTATCGTGTTTATAACAAACTAATTACCTGTTCTTTTGAACATTTGATATCTGACTGTTAACATCTGCCCATTTTAAATCAAATTAGTTGTGAAAAGACAAAATCCAATAACTGCATTTTTTAAATATTTAATGTGTAATTGTATTGCCTCATAAATAGTTGCCCTGTTTGTGTAAATCTTCTTAAAGACAACAGAGCCCCACTTTCCCCCTTTTCTTTTTCTTATTGAAAGTGTCCACACACAGACATCCACAAGCACACAAAGCCCATAAAAGTGGATGCTTGAGTTCAGGCATTCGGCTAAGCTCAAATAGAACTAACCTTTGAATTTATTAGTTAAACAAGGGCAGGTGAAGAGTTCACACAAATGTGCATAAAGGTTTCCAGGCTTGAGAATTATATTGAAAATTTATTACATATGCTTTCTAACATTTTAATAATGCAAGTTTGGTGAAATACGTTTTTTTAAATGAATCATTTTGAGAAACATGCTCTTGGAAACAGTTGGCTGGAACTGGGACAGTGAGCACCAGAAGAAGACTAAGGGTGATGTGAAGCTTGGATATAGAAGCATCCTTGCGTTCTATATGTGTGAAGATCGGTAGGTTGTATACATAATGCCTGTATCCACCAGTAATAATCCACCAGTTTCTGTGTCTTCATTATTTTCTGAAAGTGCTTCTAAAAGTTTCTAAAAGTTAAAATACATATTAATAAAATAAGAGAATATAAGAATATAAAAGTTTCTTTTTGATGGTGTGTTTAATGCTTAAGAGGATAAAATTGGTCAGGATAAATTTGGATTATTTAAAAGTAATTTCTAGATTAGATGATTTTGGCGCTACTAATATGAGTACAAGAGACTATACAGACATGCTGCTTGCAAATTGTACAGGTCTATATATTTTTCTTGGTGTAAAGTTACCTTTCATTTTACTTATGCACTCTGTATAACAGTAGGTCACACACACAACACGTCTGATTATCATGATCTGTTTATAGGAATGTGTACTGTTTACTCATAATACAGCCTCATGTAGAAGGTGTGTATAATGTCAGTGAGGTCTGACGTTTACTGGTATGGTCGGCAGCTTTGGGGTTAGAGTCAGCTGTGCTCGGCTTTCTGCTGCCTTCAGTAGTGCTCCTGCTATGCTATGGCTTGTTAGGGCGACTTCTTTCCCGTCACTTCAGTCTTGGTCCACGTTCTGATCACATGTGCCAACGCAGGCTCCTCCGCATCATCATCATCCTCGTGCTGGCCTTCGTTCTCTGTTGGCTACCCTTTCACACCAACAAGACACTCTCAGCTTTGGTGGAACTGGGCATCCTTCCATTTTCCTGTAGTTTTGACCAGTGATTGGTGGCAGCCCATCCATATGCCATCTGTCTGGGTTACGTAAACAGCTGTCTGAACTGTCTGCTGTACGCTTGCTGGGACCCATCATTCCGTAGATACTGCAAGGGGTTGCTGATGTGTGCATGGAGCAAATGCCAAGCAGCAAAGGAAGAAGAGAGACAACAATGCAACAAAAATTCCCCAATACCATCAGGAACACATGAAATGACACTTAGCAAAGATGAACAATAAAAGTGAGAGAGGGAAGGAAGAGAGATTTGGCAAAGACTCAAAACCGCATTACTTTGTGTTCACTTTGGACATAAACTGAACAAGATGCCAGAATAGTGTGGTAATTGAAAACAATCCAGCTCTGCCATGACATGATGTAGTAACACTACATCCCTATGATTGTCATTGTATTGTTTATTCTTAGCCACATTATATCGTTGCTTTAGAGGGAATGAAATCTTTAATGATATGTGCAAAAACCTTTTGGAGAAAAAAATTACGAGCGATGTGACAAATCGATTCTGTTCCAATTTAGAGGTTTTCTGGGGAAAATTCCTAAACAGGAATTTGAGAATCAGATTACTGGTGTTTGTATTCGTCAGTGAGATTTAAATGAACTTCCCCCTCTAAGAACAAGATATCAATGTGATATGGGAACAGTTTCAATGATAAGTATTCCTGTAGAAAACGAGCATTTTAGATCACAGTTGTACTTTATATCCTTACAGTTTACCTCAAACTCCTGGTGTGATCCACATTAGCATGTTGCTTCTTATATCCACTTAAGAAAAGCTGCCATTTGTCCTAGTATGTATCACTTTATCACATGTAAAATAAAGCTAATTTTAAGCTTAACTAATTTTAATGACCTTTAAGATGCAGAAAGTCTCGAGTCCAATCACACACCAAACCACCAGAAAATTAAATTACTCAATTTAAAATGGAAGAGCATGATCACAAAACAAGGAACTATGAGATTAGCAATCACTACACAACAAATAACACAAGACACCCCCACTGCAATACAGAAATAATTGACAAATAATGCAAAAACAATGAAAAAGTTTGTTTTTTAATGGATTATGAGACAAACAAAGAAGGTAACTGAATAACACTCCATAACCTCCCCATTGTGAGGCAGTCCAGTTGGATTACGTCTGATCTGTTTTTTTGACAACCAGGTCATTATTCAGAATGGTACTGGATCCAAATAGCACAGATTTATTGGTGATCCCGATGTTTAACACTTACATTCTCACACACAACCACACACATAACCACACACACACACATAACCACACACACACAACCACACACACACAACCACACACACACAACCACACACACACAACCACACACACACAACCACACACACACAACCACACACACACAACCACACACACACACAACCACACACACACACAACCACACACACACACAACCACACACACACACAACCACACACACACAACCACACACACACAACCACACACACAACCACACACACACACAACCACACACACACACAACCACACACACTTAAGCATAGTACTGCAGGTTGGCCTTCTTCTTTGCTTGCACCTCCAGAATACCCTCCATGTAGTCCTCATGGTTAAGTTCGGTGGCCCCACGCCGCAGAGCAATCATGCCCTAACAAAAAAAAAAAAAGACCAACTGGTAAACAGGCAATAACAAACAAATTTCACTATAACTATATTGCTGCTTTACTGATTTAATATGGGTGAAATTTGTGTTATCAGATCGTGAAAGAAATTATGAATGTTTTATAAGTCTTTTGCATGCAAAAATCTTTTGACATTTAATTTTGCAATAAAATGAGTGATTTGTATTATCAGATAGAATGCATTGAAGCACATGACTGACCAGTGTGTCTTTTTATATCACTCATCTGAGCAGGCATTTAACCAAAACGTCTTGCGCAAATACTGGGCAACTTTTCACTAGAAACACTTGATATTAAATGCCTTTTTTTTAAAGTTAGTTCTGTAGCTAAAGCAAACAGATGCCACCTTCTTAAAAACCAAACAAACATGTGACAGGTCATGTGACAGGTCTGGAGCCTAAACCACAACATTTACAGCACCCCACATAAGAGGTACAAGTGTAGATGCATTAAAAGGTTGTAAAAGCAAATCATACTTACAGCCTCAACACACACAGCTTTACACTGAGCTCCATTGAAGTCATCAGTACAGCGAGCCAATTCTTCATAGTTCACATCAGGACTGCAGCATATACAGAAAAAAAATACATGACAAAACAGTAGAAGCATGAATGTATATTAATTGGGGAATTATAATCTAATTGATAATGCAAGACAATAAAGGTTAAATGTTCAGTACCAGACGTTCATCTTGCGGGAGTGGATCTGCATAATGCGAGCACGAGCCTCCTCGTTGGGCATGGGGAACTCGATCTTACGATCCAGACGACCTGAACGCAACAGAGCTGGATCCAGGATATCCACCCTGTTAGTGGCAGCAATCACCTGCGAATAATAATAGTACAAAGTTAAAACAAGAACTACAGTTGACAGATCTGTTTATAAAAACTTAACCTGCAAGTACATACCTTCACTTGCATATTGGGCTGAAAGCCATCTAGTTGGTTAAGTAGCTCCAACATGGTCCTCTGCACCTCTCTGTCTCCAGCCTTCTCACTGTCAAAACGCTTAGTGCCGATAGCATCCAGCTCATCGATGAAGATGATGGATGGAGCTTTTTCCTTGGCAAGAGCAAATGCATCACGTACCAGTTTGGCACCATCGCCAATAAACATCTGAACCAGTTGAGGGCCGGCCAATTTCAAAAACGTTGCCTGAAATGGAAGGATAAGAGACCAATCACTGTAAGTGGGATGCATCAAGAAACTGTGGGAAATACCAATATGCTGTAGTTTGTACCATCAGCACACTGATGGTTCTTAACTGTACCTTGGTTTGGGCTGCACAGGCTCTTGCCAGCAGGGTCTTCCCTGTGCCTGGTGGCCCATACATCAAAACTCCCTTTGGTGGTTGTATGCCCAGGTTCTCAAACTTTTCTTTGTGATTCATGGGCAGAACAATTGCTTCCACTAGCTGTAAAACGCACATTTCACTGAGTTTGAAAATCAGTCAAAGTTTTACCTAGATCCTAACAACATATAAAATCTGTAGATATGAGCTGCGTTATCAGCTGGTACCTCCTGGATCTGTTTGTCAAGGCCACCGATGTCACTGTACTGCTCTGTGGGCCTCTCATCCACCTCCATGGCCTTAACTCTAGAGTCATACTCAGTGGGTAGAGTCTCCAAAATCAGATAGGAGTCTTTATTCACACCCTGTTAACAGGTGCATAAACATGAATATCTTCGCAAAGAAACTTATCAGTATTTTTAAATATGAAAGCATTAATTTTCTATACTGATCCTGAATAACCACAACTGTCTGGGCTATTGATTCATCCAATGTTCATTTACTACCACAAATTTCCACTCACCACAAGATCACCAGGTTTCAGTTTCTCAGCATCCACCAAACCAATCACAGGCAGGAAATAGGTCTGCAATTACAACACTAAATACTTTATATGTCATAAAACCAAGTACACAAAACCAACATAAATCACATCACTAAGACCAACTAAAACACAACTCAGGAGAAACAATTTATAGTCACACAAAAACAAAGTACTATACATGGACTCACCTGGCGGGTGGAGGTTTTAATGACGGCACACTTGCCCTTCCTCTGTGAGTCCAGGTCAATGTTGGCCCCATCTTCTTCTTGGTCATTAGGATCAACATCCAGCAGCTTATATACAAACACACAAATAAATATTTTAAATGTTTTAGAACAGTCAATGCACAGTGTCAATCTCCTGAAATACACATTTAAAGGTTACTTACTGCCCTATGGACAGCTTTTATTTTCTTACCTCTATGACATTAGAGACAAGGTAGGGTAGAGTCTTGTTAACTTTAATTTTCTCTGTGTTCTCCTTTATTTTGTCTTTCATAGCTTGCAGCTCATGAGTGACACGCAGGACCTCACTCTTCATGATCTGAAATCCCAAACAGCATAAACTTAGAAACGAATATTCCAAAAAAACGTGTATTAAAAACAGTTTACTGTTTATATTGTATTACGATCAATATGCTACCTTAATCTCACTGTCCAAAAGACGAGTTCTTTGAACGATCTCCTCAGTAGACATCTTAAGGACTTCCTCGCCGATGCCATCCTTAAAAATACCACAAACATTTAGGAAACTGTCCAGTTTAAATATAGCTTGTGTGTAATAGTAGCATACAAATTCACAATCGGTCTTCATTTGCACGCCTCTTGTTTTGCGTTTTAATAGTCCCTTACCTTATAACCAAGTGATCGCTAATAATCATGAGTAATGGTCAGATCTCCTGGTCAACTATCTCAAACATGATGCGAGAAGCTGTGGTCAGCGTTAGCTCATTTCTACTGCTATCAGGCTGGTATCCTAGCAAGCCATCAGCATACCTTTCCCAAAGATGCACTGAGATCACAAAGTTTACGACTTGATAAAGCTGTTCTGTTTCTGTTAATCATGTCGACTAATCGAATGCAGGCCGAAGCAGACATGTATAAAGAATTAACCAACGTTAAATTCACTGTGTCATGCTCTCTCCTTTGAAACCCTTCAGACCGCATACAAGCGCTCTTATATCACTTATAAATGCTTATCCTTCCAGAAACTATTACTAATTTTGGAAATTTGTACACAAACTAAAATAAACATTATACAGACCTCCACCTCATCCCAAACCGATCTGTCATTTAGCGACGACATCTTGAATGCTGCTTCTTTACAGCAGCGTGTTTAAGGTTTTTAGGGATGAGCGTCACTGCCTCATTTGGCGCGGAGGAAAACTGCTTCGAATTTCAGTTCTATCTGCACTGATGTGCCGTTTTTATGTCTTGTAACATTACATTATGACAATGAAATGCTTCTGTATTGCTTTTAGATCTTTAACTACTTATTTATTTGGTCAAGACACCAGTCACACCTCCACATCTGTCTTTTGCCTGTTCTGTTTGGATGTCTACAAACGTTTAAATATACAGTCTAGAAACATTTTCATGGTTACTGTGCAATTTACAAGCTTAATGTCTTCATGACAAATTTAGATCCTTGAGATGTTCAGTGCAAGTTTTTTTTTATGTGGCAAAAATTACTTTTTAGTCAATTGTGTTGAATTGTATAATTGGTATGCTGAACTTATGATAATGTTACAACCAGTTGTAATGTTACAACTTGCACGTATGTATATTATCAGTTTGCTGTGCAGATAACGTACAGGTATGACACAAAGACAAAAAAAAAACATTCTCAGATTTATTTAGATCAATTAGAATATTAACAGAATTTAAACTTCACCTGTTTTGGAATGGGACCAGAAGCTCAGACAAAGATGTGGGTAGAAGTTCCACACCACCTTCCAACCTACTGTTTAACAGAGTGAAACAATTCTGCCTGTCAGTCAGTCATTACATCAGACTGTAGAGACAACAGCAGGTGTATAAGGGCTGTTTTACTGACAGGCTTTGGGATTGGGGGGCCTGTATTGGACTCAGACACATAAGGAACTTGGGGAAACACCCTCAAGCACTTCACTGATACAATTCTATTGGATAATTTTTTGTAGGCCATGTATACAAATCCTTGGGTATTAAAAGAAAGCTCTTCATGTTTTCAAATGAAAACAACCACAATGTAGTGAAAATAATGTCCTGATAAAATTAACAGTAATTATCCTGGAGGCTGATTATCAAAAAAAAGTCTGTTATAGTAAACAAGTGCATACAAAGGATTAGGAGTCCAACTTTGTGGGCCAGCTCAATTAAATCTTAATTAAACACTATAATAATGGCTTCCCATTCAGAAAAATCTCTTCTGATCAATGGCATATATCTTCCCTGCAGGGATCTTTCTGAAGAACAGACTGTTGCCTCTGCCCATGTTGCCCTGAGACATACAAAGAGAAAAGACAGAATCAGACTTATGTTTTATGATGGTTGCATTTCTTCAGACTGTAGCATTCTTACAAAAATCTCTGTGAAGATTCTCAGTTAGGTCATATAAAAAACTGAAAAAGCTACGACTTTAAGTCTGCTCATATGAAGAATGTGCTCACCTCTCGACTCAGGTGACTCCAACAGTGAAGCCAGTTCGGATAAATGGCAGCATATGGTGGTTGACCTCCAGCCAGCCTGGGTTGGATCAGGAGAAAGCTTAATGTACCATTACGTATTTACATCAACAATACCTCCACCAGCTGTCTTAAAGGTCAAGTTTGTAGTTCTACTAGAGACACACAACATCCCTTACCCACAGTTATTTACAGCCATCAGGTTGGACACCAATACAAAGGGATATGTCAGCATACTGGCAAAAAACTGTGAAGGAAATAGAGAGAAAAAAGTGATATAATGCTAGCAAAAGCACAATTTAATTAATGAACAGAGTAGCAGAGAGGATTAGATGATCATTCCTGCTTGTGAGTGATTAGCCAGAGTTAAACCACTTACCCCTGTCACAGCCTGAGAGCAGTTCTTCATCTCTCCTGTATGACTTGTCTATAGACAGGGACAACAGGATAATTAACTTCAGCACACACTTTGCAATTGTAATTGTGATATACGAATAGAATTGGTTCTACTACCAAAATAGATGGAAAAAGGAAACTGAAGCAAATTTTCTTGCATGCTCAAAATACTAGTACTTAGTGCCAATCTAGAGTTCAGTTGCCTTGTCTGTACATTTGTGTGTACATACCGAGTCGTCTAGAGCATATGTGTTGATAAAGTGAGCGAGCATGTTACAGATCCACAGGGAAAGAACGTCACCCAGTAGACGAGGAATGAGGCCACTATCATTAAACACACAAAATAAAGTTAAGCTACTTTCTGAAATTAAATGAAATAAATTGACTTAGGAACATTTCTGTTTATTGGCAATTGCACAGGTACAAGCGACTACAATGTTACTTTAATTCTTTTGTTAAATGTTTTGGTTAATTTAGCACTTACGCAAAAAAACCCAGGATCCCTTCTTCTCTGTAGACCGTAATAATGGAGTCAAAGACACCACTGCAAAGAAATAAAAAAAAAGAAAGAGAGGCATTAATCAATAGCACAACAGACAGAGACCACAAGCAAACAGAGAAAAAAAGACCAACCTGTATTTGGCTTCTCTACCGATAAACTGGACCATACATCTGAGTGTGATCACTGGGGAAAAAATACTATTTTATTTAACAAGCCAACAGGCAACACTCACAGACTGACATGAAAGTTTGAGTTTACAGTTTTGAGAGATTCAAATCATAATAAAGATTTACCAAAAAATTACCATGAAAAGGGTGTGTGACAATTGTGGCACAAGACCGTGCAATCATCTCTTTAGTGGTCTGAGAAGATTAGATAAAAAGAAACATGAAAAATAAAAAGATTAAAACATCCTAAAAAAAGCATTGCAACATGATCTCCCAAAGGGCACAGTTTTAAAGTGAAACAATGCACCTCTTTGATCTTCTTTGCACAGTATTGTACCGTTATGATTTCAGAAACTGGGTTATTTTTTTTTGGTTCAGATTCTAAACAACTAATCTGAAAAATCCAAATATTAAGAGAATTATTATTAGTAAAAAATAATTATGGTAGAAAAACTTGTTGATGCACTCAAGCCTAACATACATAATCAACATATAAGCAGGTATAAATAAGTAGATATGAAAACCAGTCTAACCTCATTTACTACATGTTGCAGAGAACCATCCTCTGCTTTCTGACTGCTTTCCATTATCTGCAAGAGTGCAAAGATATATGATACCATCTCAACACATTAATACACAAATATGAAGCTCAATGGGTCTCTGTCTACAGCCATCATACAGTAAAATAGGTGAAATAAGGAAGGAATGCATTGTATTAAAAACAGTAAAACAATGTATCTGAAGTTCTCACCTCAATTTTTTTCTCCTGACATTTCTGTGGGTTAAAATAAAGGTTAAACACAGATAAAAGGATATAAATAACTCTTACTCAGCTGTCATAGGCTGGTGCCCAGCCAGATGCACAAAAATGACACACAGCAGCTGTCAGAACACTACAACATACAGCCACCAGCACCCCACACTGTCATTATATATGGCATGCAAATCATACCTGCAACACTTTACTATGAACGATAGTTCCAATGGTCCCAGCACAAAGTCTTGGTGTGAGACCCTTAAACAGGCCTGTTTTACCATCAATCTTTATAATGTGTTTGGCTAAAAGAGACAAACACAAGTGTTAAAAACTTCACACCAGAATTCCTAAGGTTACACTCTGAACCAAACACACAACACTGATTCCTCAATGGTACTATAGAGTCGCAAATATATCTAATCGCCTCACAATCTTACCATATGCAAAAAGTCCTGGAAGCTGGTACACTTGCCGGCCAAACAGATTCCTGCCTAGAGTGGGAGGGAGGGGTTCATGTCCAACCTGTATATGCAATGATACTAACAAGTCAGTAAACATATTTAAAAGGGTGTGAATATGATCAACTGATACACAATTCTTTAAGTAGGTATATAGAAACGTGAGCTTGCCCTTGTCATACGATGTTCCTTTAAAAACACTACTGTTCTAGAAAACTTGTGTTATGTTAAACACAAACCATGCGAAATCTTAAGTTTAATCACATATAGTTTATGGAAAAAGAGGCTATGCTTATTTTCCTTAATCAATTTACTCTCGCTTCCAGCACCTGTGTTTACATGCTACACCCCAGTGTTATTAGACCACAATACACTGCAAAATATAACGTACACTGCCGTTAATAAAAATATCAATACCATACAGTAACCTGAAGCAGTGGCCCGAAGGACAGTCTTTACCATAACACTAAATGACAGCCCCTGGTGTGAATAAGCTACTTTGTTTTGACAGGAAGTCTTACTGGAATGAATTAGAATAATATGAGTCTATTAAATACATAGGACTGGCAAACCTTTTTCATAGGACTTATTAGGACATAAACTCTGTACTCACTATAGATGACACTACAGAGCGGTCAATAACCATGCTATTGCTAACCACACAATGAGAATAAGGGGAAAATATAAATCAACACCTTTATCACGTCAAAGCAGGCCTGCACGGAAATACGCTCATATGTGACAATGAAACGTTGCCACATAAATGAGAAGTCCCTATACTGTTACATTTAATAAATAAACTGGCTAACGGTGATCAACATGCTATCGAAACTGCAAGTGAAGGACTCAGTAGCAGCGTATGTGCATGAGTAAACTTAGTACGGCTGTCATTTCATGCACATTGTGTAAATCTTACCTGAATTAAAACCTTGATGTACATAAGAGGGTGGGAAAGGACAGTTAGCCCAGACCCAAGGACTATTTGGCCACATG
The DNA here is from genome assembly GCA_036877625.1 of Ambastaia sidthimunki. Taxonomy (NCBI): domain Eukaryota; kingdom Metazoa; phylum Chordata; class Actinopteri; order Cypriniformes; family Botiidae; genus Ambastaia; species Ambastaia sidthimunki. Next base: position 10,910 of record JAZGTK010000425.1, read on the forward strand.
CATCCGCCATTACTAAGACGATCCGTAACGTCCCCCTCCTTGACAGAGAAGGGCTGTTGGTTTTACACGAGTCACGTGATGAGGGTTACTCGTCCATACTGATCACGTGACAGGTATTTTGCTTTATTGTCCGGCAGGTGGCGCATTCTTACATGACTTGTAACTTCACAATGGTAAGAAATGTCAATAATTCTCAGGCCTGTGTAAAATAGACATCGTGCAGCAATTTTAATTATATTATTAGACCATTATTATGAATAAGGCTTTGAATGGAATTCCCTGTAATACTACTGTATAAACAATTTAATGTGATATATGTATGCCATGGTAATAATATAAATAATACCATTAAATATTTGCATATTTCAATAAATATAATGTATAAATATAATTTTTGGAACAAATGTCCCACCTGAAATTTAATGAAAACGTTTTAAATGATCATATTGGTCTTTGCAGGCCATATAAAGCTGTGTACTGTATCAGTGTGAATAATTTAGGCCAAAAGAAGAAAACTTTGTGCTTAAGTGTCTATTTGACTATCAGACAGAACTGTCTGTGAATTGTTAAGTGGCTGTTTAATGTATCTGTTTATTATAATTTGACAGGTGCTGGAATGTTAACTTTAATGCAGAGCACTTATGAGACATGGTAGGGAACTAGCTGCAGTGTGCACATTTTCTGATATGTGTGACCTCTTTTGCACTTTTATTCATCTGAAACACTATACAAATGGTACAAATGGCCAGTGCAAAAAATGTTATTGTTTGGAAGAGAGAAGATATATTTACAATTTCTTTCCAGTAAAGGCTAGTTGAATATTCATGTTATTGCTTTTTTCAGTACTCAAGTTGCAAAACAGTTGTGGTTGGACTGAGGTTAAAGCATCTGTTTCTTAAATTTCTTAAATTTTAGTCGTAATTTATTACTTGTACAAAATCAAACTTGCAGACACAACCTAATGGCAGGTATATGCACATACAAATATATACAGTATAAGATTCTTTATGATGAATTACAAATTCAGACTACCAAACTAAACCAAGTAGATTATCAGGAGGTTTGGTATGCAAATGAGAGAAAATGCTTCTAAAACAAACAATGAATAAAAACACTATATAATGCTTTATATGAATAATGCTCTATCCAATTGCCATATTAATACCTATTTGAGTCCAAGGTTGTCCATAATCTAGCAAGGTGCTTTTCTTTTAAAATATGTCCACATCCTCTTTTGAAGTTAATGCTGTTCACGTGACTTTAAAGCTGGTTTACAGTAAACCAGAGTCATTAAAACTTCCTCTGTGTAAACTAGGTTGGTTTATGAGTGATTGCTTAGATGTTCTGCTTCAGAAAATATGCAATTCTTTGCCATTATAAATTTACTATCTATTTCAAACAACACAAATACACAGACCTGAAAGCTAACAAGTAAAAGCTTACCAATAGGTTAATAAGCACTGTAGGTTAATTACACATATTTGCTTTGGGTAACTACAGCATCTTACAAAACATATGGAGAACGTTGGCAACTTATTGCTCAAAAGCAACCTCTTTTCTGACCATAAACATCATCTTCTCCTTTTCCCATAAGGTTTTTTAGTCTGATCACATGCACACATGTAATGTCAATGTATTTATGTATGTATCTGTCTGTCTTTTAATCTATCTATAAAAATAATCTCCTTTCCCAAGCTCACAAAAACGCTTCACAAAAGCAAAATATAACAGTTACGTGAGGTTGATTAAGTGGACAGGCATTTGTCTAGTACAGTTTAAAAAGGGATTGCAGATGCATATGTGCAAACAATTAACTACATAGCAGAGAACCATAGCATTGTGTTGTGTAAAATGAGGAGTGTAAACAATCAAACACAATACGTAGTAGATGCAAGACAGATGCACAAGACAAAAATACTCTAACAAAGCTTTCTGGTAGTGTTGTAGAGAAAAAAACACATTATGACTGACAATACCGGGTAAACAAGTACGTTTTAAACTGAGACAGTGAGGTTCTTGTCCTCTGTGCCACGGGCAGAGATTTCTTTGGATAAGAAAAAGACATGCCGCCCATTGATGATAGACAAAATCTAGTAATTTAAAGAAGTTAAACTCAACAGACTGCAGTGATGGAGATAAAATGTAAGGAGAAAATAGGTCATGACACATGTAACCAGTGAAGTTTAAATAAGATGGGGTGATATGAGCAGATAGTTAACTGTAAGTTAATATTCTTAAAGCAGAACTATATTGGCTATATTGTAGGTGGGAAATAGAGTGCACGATCTATCTACCTGTCTGTCTGTCTTGTCTGTCTGTCTATCTTTTTTCAAATTTCTTTATTTCTTCATAAACAGGGAAACGTCTGTTTTGGGTGTTTTGTGGCTATAGAAAAGGAAGTTAACAGCTCTCAGAGGCCTATATAACCCTCAGCTCAGTTTGAACCAGAACAGCCTCGCAGAAAGCCCTCATCATGTACCTGCTGGTGGTGGTCATCTCTCTTCTGCTGAGCTTTGTTCCAGCTCAGAGTCGTTCTGTTGAGGTGAGAGAAGATCTAGCAGAAATATCAGAAATGAAAAGCTATTTTTTCTAATCAGAGGCTTCTGTGTTTACATTCTTACGCAGATTTATTTCAAAAGGATCTCTGACGACAAAGGTACAATGCACCAGTGGAGTTTATTTGTTGGTTGATAATAAATATGTTTTGTGTAAAATTAAATAATTATGTTTACTAATGTTTTAACATGTTAGATGACAGCACTAAGCAAGATGATATTCCAGTGTCTGCTATAATGGAGGCCAACAAACATGCTGGTAAAACTTTACATCAAATAATTAATTAACAATGCTTTAAAAATGACATTCTTAGAATCAACAGGTCGAATACATAAATGCATTATACTACAGGACAGGGACCGGATGATCCCCTGATCATGTTTGGAGACATTGCTGTAGCAACAGGACTTCAGAATGCAGATCCATGCACAGCTCATGGGTGTAAATGGCCGAGAAGCAGAGATGGATATGTCTATGTGCCCTACATCATCTCCAATCAGTACTGTAATTGACACTTCACTAATTGTAGTAATTCCTCATGATGTTGCATGATGTTCTGCTCAGTGTTCTACTCCGTCCACAGCTCCTCAAGAAAAAGAAGTGATTACCAGAGGCCTTCAGTCCTTTGCGGAGTCAACCTGCATTCGATTCACTCGCCATCAAGGCCAGAGAGACTTTATCCACATCAGATCTGTCTCAGGGTAAGTCTGTGTTTAGAGTCTTTCTCTCTATATATGCTGTGCACATAGTAAATCTGTGATTCAGATTCACATTAAAGACCTGATTCCTGCTGTATTTGCCTTCTACAGCTGCTATTCATATTTGGGACGTCAAGGTGGAAGTCAGACTGTATCTCTGGCCCGCTCTGGGTGTGTTTATCACAGTATCGTTCAGCACGAGCTCCTTCACGCTCTCGGTTTCCATCATGAGCAGAACCTCAAAATCCTGTATCAAAACGTCATACCTGGTACCCTACACCTTCTTGGTTGTTCTGTAAAACTGTCTTTAAATTGGTTGTTACTTTTAAACACGATTGGTTTACGATTCGCAGAACTTGTAGAGGGTCATGAGTTTGAAGATGTACCTTGATCAGAGTAAATCACCAAAGTAAATTCTTAAGCATGATTTAGAACAATGTTCTGGAATGTTCATGATGTCCTGTAGTCAGCATTACTTTCATAGTCTACCAGTATTAACCACTTTCACTTTTACAGTTATTAATACTTTCTTATATGCTGTAACAGCAATGCAGCACAATTTTGACAGACGTAATACCAACAATCTGGATACCCCTTATGACTACAACTCTGTGATGCACTATTCAAGGCAAGTTTTCATATAGCTCAGTTTTAAAAGTCTTTGTATATACAAAAAATCTACAGTTGTGCATTTATTGTTGTGTGGTTTCAGGTATGCTTTCTCCAGGAACCAGCAGCCAACCATCATTCCCATTCCAAACGGAAACGCTGTGATTGGTGAAGCTCGAAGAATGAGCCACAATGACATCCTCCGTGTTAATAGACTCTACTGCCGTATGTTAAGGTTTTTTTACTTACCAACATTGTATTTTCCTGTTAAAAACACCAACATGCTGATTCATACTGGTTATTGGATGGGCTAGCATACACATGATAACTATGTTACAGTTAAGACTTGGCTGGAGAGGCTGGTCAACCTGCACGGTCTTTCCAGTGAAGCTGGTTGGCCAAGATAGTGTTGCAATCATGCAGCCTGTAACCGATATTACATGCTATGCTGGTATTTTCAGCAGGTCTTTCAGTTACTTGTTTAATTATATTGAATTCTCATCCCAACATGATCAATCAAGTCCTGTTCATTGCTTTCTATTTTTCTCAGGTTGAATAAAGTGATGCCAGACTTCATGAAGAACTTACTTCATGACACAATTCATATCTGTTTCTCAAGATTTTTTTAAAGCTTTCATTTTTATATTAAAGTGTCTAAAGGATGTCACTTCAATCTAGTGCATCATGAGAATCTGTCACATATTAGTACATCAGCTGTAAAAATATTTTCAGTGTTCTGCAGCATTAGAAGGCAAATAAAATGTTTGCTCAAATAACACATTCATAATTGATTTATTCTGTGAGATCTGAATTCATGCTATTATTATTTAGATATTATTGCTATTTTTATTGAACAAATTGAGTATGAGTTTTAGGCTTTGGTTAAGAATCAAAACATAATTAAAAATAAACCAGTGTGTTTTTGTCTTGATGTTAATATCTGTAAGTCATACAGCAAAAACAACAACCATATGTACATACAGTATAAATACTGATACTATTGCACAAGCTGTGTAACCATACATCTGCAATTATACTCACACAATCCTGTTTATAGTTGATTCATACATGTTTTAGCTTCTTGCTACAGTCACTCTTGGCTTGCTCACTGGAAGCCTAAAGACAAAAACATTAAGGCATTAAGGAAGTTTCTTTGAACTGCTCAACAGGGACTCTAAGGCAATTAAGACACTATGATTTTGTGCAAAGCTTCTCTGAAATAATGTGTACTGTCAAACTTGATGTTTTCTATAATAATGGATCCATAAAATTCTATGTATGTTTTCTGTAATAACTCTTTATACATGGTAAATGTTCGCTGTATGTTCGTAGACTGATGTGTGTATGTGGCTGGCCATTTCACATGCCAGTCATATGTCCCTTCTTATCTAAGTTCCATACATTTGACTGATAGGAAGCTGCATGAACAAATATGAGGTAAAAGTGACTGGTGTTTGTCAAAAGACAAGTTTAAAGAAATAGAACTGATATCTATACATATTGAACAAGCCACAAATAGAATTCCAATTAAAACAGTGACAGATATGAATTACTTATGTCCTTTTGGGAAACCGATGTGTTTACACATCTACAGTATGCAGTACACACTGAATATAAGCAGGCAAAACATAAGAATTATACATTCTGTGCCCTTCCTTTAAACATTGTAAACCTAAAAAAGCATTTTAGCTAATCAGTACGAAAGGAACATTGATAGTAATTGTACAGTAAGACACAAAAAAGTAAAGAGTTACTGATTTCTGTTCCTGTGAAGCCACCACACTGTGAGAGGGAAGTTCACACCTGTTCTGCAACATGAAGATTACAGATTAAACTCAAAAACGCTTACAAGCTTATCATGCTTTCTTTGAAGGTTGCAAAGATAATTTGGACAAGTGTCCTGTTCCATGCATTCTCTATGCTTACTGGACATTTGGTTCAGAAGTGCTAAATCAGTAGTTCTTCCTTGTTGTTTAAACTAAGGGAAGAGACTTTTAAAAGTCATTGTGATCTGAGCAGTTCCATGTGATTTTCATGTTATATGTTTGCATGTTAATATGACTTCATTTAATTTATTTTGGAAAACGTGCAGTTTTTATATAGTATTGTATAGTAAACTTAAGTCAAGCCTTTTCCTAATTACTTGAGATTTAGTCTGAGACTAGATTGCTAGCGTTTGATAAAAGCTAAGGATAATACTGACACACTAGGTTAACACTTCCATAATGATGCATGTTTTCACTCAATGTACAGAATAAAGGGTAAGACAGACTTGGTACAGTTAATGTTTTGTTGCATCTTAGTGCAAAGTCAAGTGAGTGTGAACTGACCGACTTATCCACAGCAACATCTGCTCTTTGATCCCCCAGATTCCCATGAGCTGGAAATCATCCAGCGTACTTTATAATTCATGAATGTCTAGTTTAGCTTTTGCATCCATTTGAAGAGCAGAGCTAAAGAAACCAGAGCAGCATTCAGTCACAAGACTAGGAAGAATCACAACAAAACTTAGCATACAGCTTAGTATAAGATCTATACAAAATAGTATTCTGAAAGGGTTATCAGAGTGACAAAAAAATAATAAAAAGCTGAATGACAGAATTATTGCAGCTGATGGCATGAAAATAAAACCAAACATTGCTTTAAATCTGTACTGTTTTACACTAAAAGTGTAACCAATTGAAGTACAGTTGAAGTTTCAAGAGGGAAAGAAATTGTATCAGTCTACAAGCTTCACTGACACAAGCTTCTGTGAAGCAAAGCAGAGTGAGGGAATTTTACACCTGTTCTTTTTAAAACAAGGTTAAACAAATCAAACTTGATAAAGCTGTAATTGAATAATGCATTCAGTATTCAGCATCAAAGATAACATTTTTGATAATGTCAGCATGTGTAATTGCCCATATTTGTAAAGATTAAATTGATACGGACTGACATTAGGGTATAAAACCCCTGTGTTGCTGCAGTATTGCACTACGAATCTTGGAGTACTGAGGTAAGAATAGTGTCAATATATTTTAGGTGCCTATTCCAATTGACCAAATTCTTTGTGGCTGTTATAGCAAGCTGTCAGTTGTTTACTGTTGAGCTAAGCAGGAGATAGTTATGGGCGCACATATTTAGCTATAAAAGACATTGCAAAATAGGTTATATAGATTTTATAGGGTTTTAGTGTCTATTGTCTGTAGTATTACAGGACTGTATTCAATTTACTAAATTAGGACTGACTAACCTACTTACCTGTTGTGCTGTGGTTTTGTCTGCAGGTCTGTTGTTACCATGTTTGTGACTAAAGTGACTTTTGGCCTGTTGGCCCTGCTGCTGGTCTTCTCTGTTGAAGGAAAGGTATAACATCTGCTCATGCATACAAACATATTTTTGCATTTACTTTTCTGATGCTAATAAATGTAATGTAGTTTAACTACAATGATTGTTTACAATAAATTTCTTTTTCATGTCTGGTGTTGTCAAATCTCAAACGCAGCCTGGTAAGTTAAACACTCCATTGGCTCAGATGATTTGATGAAATAGGAATATAAAGAGCTTGAGATGAAACATTAAACAACTCAGCAAAGATTTACAGTTTATGCATGAAATTGAGTAAAAGTTCATTATTTAAATGGTTTATCAATGAATGGACTGATGTGTTGCTTCAATAGTTGAGGACCAGTCTGATGTGCTGTCTGTGTCTGAACTGTTGCATAGAGCCAACAGAGGCATCAGTATGTACCCAACTCAGCAATACACTTATACTAATTATAAACAAAATATTGACAAACTTACTGACCGTTAACTATGTTTTTATCTTCTGTTAGTTCCAGAGCCTGATGAGCCCAAGCTATTAGATGACATTGCTGTGAATACGAGAAATGCTGATCCCTGCACAGCCAATGGTAGTTGCATGTGGCCCAAGTACAGCGACGGCAATATCTGGGTACCTTACGTCATCGCCAACCACTACAGTATGTGGCTAATATTATGATTATGCTCTCATTGCTACCCAAAGACACAAAGTACACAAGATTTTGCACTGTTGTCAAAAACATACAATCAAAGCAAAATAATGTCCTTCACCCTCTCAGCTGCCCGTGAGGTGGAGATCATCCAGCGAGGTCTGGACTCTTTCTCTGCCAGCACCTGCATCCGTTTCTTCCCTCGCAACAATGAGAGAGACTATATCAGCATTGAGTCTCGCAGCGGGTGCGTAACAGACCCACAATCTATTAGAAAAACACCAAGCACAGACACCGAATTAAAATTTAGACTAGATAAATCAAGACTATACTAAAAGTTAATGTGAAAGTTTACACCATTAAGCAGTCATGAACAGCAAGATTCAATATGAAGTGAAATATATGAAGTAATGAAATGTACATCAAAATCCTGAGATGATGGTTACTGAATTTCTGTTTTATTATTTGCTTTACAGATGCTACTCGTACGTTGGTCGTCAGGGTAACGCTCAGACTGTGTCTTTGGCTCGTAATGGCTGCCTTTACCATAGTACTGTCCAGCATGAGCTGATCCATGCTCTTGGCTTCAACCATGAGCAAACCCGCAGTGATCGTGATCAACACATCCAAATCATCTGGGACAACATCCAAGACGGTACATGTGCAACAACAGACCTGTTTTTGTCATAAACTAAAGTGTTACAAGTTAAGCTTAAGATGCTATATTCAGTTCCTTAGTATGCTAAATAAATGTGACCAACAATGAATGTTTCATTGCTCATTAGATATGAAGTACAACTTCAACAAAATCCAAACCCTTAACCAGGGAACTCCCTATGACTACAACTCTGTGATGCAGTACGAGAGGTAAGATCACACAGGAATAAAAAGAACACAGTATTTTACTGTGTTTAAAGGGCACCAGTTTATAGTCTTACCTTGTCTATGTCTACTCTATCAGAAATGCTTTCTCCAAGAATGGCTATCCCACCATGATTCCCATTCCTAACAACAATGCTGTGCTGGGAATGGCTACTCAGATGAGCCAAAATGACATCATCAGAATCAACAGGCTCTACAAGTGCTGTGAGTGACACAGCACACACATTCATTTCTCTCATTCTCATGAATCAATCAGGAGATGCTTGAGGAGGATTTTTTTTACCTTCACATTTGGTGAAAAGTTGTTGGATTTGTACAGCTCCTCAAAACATTCAGGTGATAGTTATGTGTTAAAGTTCCTTCATGCAAATTGTGATTATTTTTATTTAAACAGGCTTTAAAAACAACAGCACATTCCAAGAGCAGTTTAACATATAAACCAAAAGCAAGCAAAAACCAAAGGCTCCCTCGTAATAATATACAAAAAAAACAGAAGACCTTTACCATAGTATATTCCTAACTGAGACTGATTCTGTCTATAAGATCACTGATCATTAATCATTGATTTGATGTGATATTTGTTCAGGCTTTGTTTTGAGAGGTGATTAAGAACATTTTTAAAACACCAAACATAGGGGCTGATAAGGCTAACAAAACACAGCTTGAGAACAATAATAAAGGGGATATGAGAACATAATGTAGAACGAAAGCGCAAGTACAAGTGAAGAAATATGTGTATAACACAAGTGTGGGAAGAAATATTACACAAAGACCTTGATGTAAACATTTTATTATTTATTTCACACTACCCAGGACCCATGATACCCGTGATTCAGAAATCACTTAATGTTTTATTTATTCTGTAGGAACATCAGAACTGCATTCAACACTCAGACATGCAGCCAAGAAAAGCACCAAAAGTTCACAGAAGATCCAAAGTCTCATGGATGGTGCTGACTTCTGTGCTTAACCTGCATCAGTCTATAAGTTATGCAAAATAACAACAATAAAGCTTCAATGAAAGTAAATATCAAAACTTGTCAGTTGCTTTTATCAAAACTCTACATAAACCTGAATCTGTAAGATTATTAAGTGATTAAGAAAAACTTAGAATTTGAGATGAAGGTTCTGCTAGATTTGTCGTATAATCTCTGATCATTCTGTAAGGATTGTGTATCCCATGTGTTCTAAACATATGTAATGAGGGAATTTCACATCTGTTCATGTTCACACAGGGTTATTTCAATCTCAACATGATAAAAACCTAACTTCATAGCATATCTATATATTTAACTGCATGTTACATAGATAACATTTCTAGCTTATGTCAGCACATCCTATTGCCCATATATGTAAAGGATATACTAATACAGACTCACATCAGGGTATAAAATCCTCTTGTGGCTTCAGTGTTGCACTGGCTTTGGAAATCTAAGGTAAGAGAACTGCTGTAATGTTGTATTAACATTATTGCTATTGACAATGTTACTCAAACATGTTTTAATTCTGTAATGTTGTTAAAATGTTCCACTAAATACTAAGAATAACATGAATTATCATAATCATTTGATCACGTCAGAATGTATATAAAAAGCATTAATATTTCTGTTTGTAGTTGTGATTTGAATTTTCCAGTTCCAGTTTTTCCAGACTGTTGGATTATTACATTCTAATTCATAATTTAATATATTAATACTCCAGTCATAATTTCATATACTGTGTTTATGATGTGTATCAAGTCCTTCAAAAAAGTGAATCTTCAGTTTAGGGCATAACTGAACGGTTGCGAACCAAACTGTTGTGCTGTGGTTTTGTCTGCAGGTCTGTTGTTACCATGTTTGTGACTAAAGTGACTTTTGGCCTGTTGGCCCTGCTGCTGGTCTTCTCTGTTGAAGGGAAGGTATGACACTTATTTCAGTAGCTTGCAAATACAGTAAAGCAAACACTGGTAAAACATATTTTTGCATTTGCTTCTCTGATAATACTAAATGCAATGTCTGAGATGAGTTTTAATATTTCTCTTTCATGTCTGTGTTTTGTGTGGTGTTCTGGCAAAACTCAAATGTAGCCTGGTAAGTCAAATACTCCAGCAGCTCTAATGAAACAAATGAGAATATAAAGAGCTTTGAGATGAAATGTTCAAACTTACCAAAGATATACAGTTTATTCATGAGTCACTGATTAATGATTCATTAATGAATGAGCTGATGTTTTTATAACAGTTGTTGAGGAGGACACTGCCGAGCTATCTGTGTCTGAACTGTTGTACAGAGCCAACAAAGACATCAGTACGTACATATCACACAATCAACAGTATATAACAGTATACACCAATACATCACAGTTACATACACCAAAGTAGCTTATGATAAACATGGTTATGTTTTGTTATCTGTGATCATTTTGCATTAACAGTCTAATGAATAAAACAGCAACATAACATCAGATTTTCATGTTGCAATTTTTCTGTCTCAAAGAAAAAGTGGTTAATGCATCATTTTATATAGTGACAGTTAACTGTTTTTATTTTTATGTTAGTTCCAGAACCTGATGAGCCCAGACTATTTGATGACATTGCTGTGAATGAGAGAAATGCTGATCCCTGCACATCCTACAATTGCCTCTGGCCTAAGTCTACCGACGGCAAAGTTTACATTCCTTACGTCATCGCCAACCACTACTGTACGTCATTCATATAATAATTTATGTTTCCATTCATAACCCAGAAAGAATAAGAGTAAGAAATTGAGTTTGATAATCATGTGAGTGTAAAACAAATTAACATTTTCATAACAATCTCTGCCCTTTGCCCCCCTTAGCCTCCAATCAGCAGCAGATAATCCAGCGAGGTCTGAACTCTTTTGCTTCCAGCTCTTGCATCCGTTTCGTCCGTCGCAACAATGAGAGAGACTATATCAGCATTGAGTCTCGCAGTGGGTGTGTAACAGACTGACAGTCAGAAACACATCACTAATTACAATCAAGACAAGAGAATGTATTATACTTAAAGTCAGACTGAAGGTTTGCATTAGTATCATGTAACTGTTAACACATTACAATCAACAAACTCAGAATAAGAATCAGAGGTAGAAGCAAAATTCTGATCAGGATAACAATTACATTTAATATGCATTATGTAATGAAAAGTAGATTCTGACAAGAGGATACTTAGCTGATATTTTAGTTTGCTTTTACAGATGCTACTCATTCGTTGGTCGTCAGGGTAACGCCCAAACAGTATCTCTGGCCCGTAATGGCTGCCTTTACCATAGTACTGTCCAGCATGAGCTGCTTCATGCTCTTGGCTTCAACCATGAGCAAACCCGCAGTGACCGTGACAGTTACATCAAAATCATGTGGGACAACATCCAAAATGGTACAAGATGGTATTTAAAAGACACAAAATTAGATCTTAAACCTTGTTAAATTCCTGAGTGGAACTAAAAGTGAATGTTATGTTTGTTCATCAGACATGAAGTACAACTTCAACAAAATCAACACCCTAAACCAGGGAACTCCTTATGACTATGGCTCTGTGATGCAGTATGAGAGGTGAGATCACACTGGCTTAAGGGAAGAAGAGGTTTACTGTGTGCAAGGTGAACCGGACTGTAGTCTAACTGCAATCTGTGTCATTTGAATCATCAGATATGCTTTCTCCAAGAACGGCTATGCCACTATGGTTCCTATTCCGAATGGCAATGCTCAGCTAGGCGGAGCTACTCAGATGAGCCAGAATGACATCACCAGACTCAACAGACTCTACAAATGCTGTAAGTGACATTAATTATTAAATGTTAATTAAAAAAAAAAAAACATTTCTATGGATCATTTGATTTTAAAGTGACCATTTATTATTTTTTAATTCTTTAGGAGGAGAAAAATACATTCAGCATCTTGAACAAAAAGAGAAAAACTTACACTGAAGCTTGTTGTTTACTGTGCTAAATTGACATCACTTTATAGGTTATGAAATAATCAAAATAACACATCAATAAAGCTTCAATGAAAGAGAAAATGAAATACCTTGTTATTTGATTAACCAAAACTGAAATGCATATTTCACAACAATTAATAGTATATATGTATTGTTTATAAATGTAACAGTTATGAAAATTTGAATCTTTGGATGAAAGAAAAATTCATAAAATAATTCATTCATTTAATTCATTTGGGGCACTTTTAGGGTCAGCATTGTGGCCCTCAGAATAAGATGTTTGCATCCCAATGTCTTGAGCTAAACTGCCTTTTGAATAAGCAAACAGATTAACATAAAAAACAAACAGATTAACATAAAAAACAAGGACAAATATATATGTGGACGTCATCATAAAGCTTAATTTTACATATTGCTGTGAAAATGGCACTTTTTTGTTTGTTTGAGCGTGGTGGTGCTTTTTTGAGTTGCTTTGATTTTTAAAATATGACAGACTTAGAATCACTGCATGTCAGGGAATATTTTGTATGATTGGACTGTAAGATGAGTTTCTGTGTGAAGGTACAGTTCCATCTCTCCTGGCATAGAGTGTGAAACAAATGCACGCGGGGGATGCATGAGGTGTTATGTGGCAGACTGCTGGTATCTTAGCAACAGGACACGTACAGGAGAGCCATAGAAATAAAATTGCTCTTCAAAGTGATATATGTTACATTTAGTGATATGATAATGATAGCATCTTTACAGGGGTTTATTGTTGATAGTTAAGTGGGATTTCCTTGTCTAATCTCACATCACACAATGGCAACATATGAATGTAACCTAACCTAATCTAACCCAAATATTATTAACAGCATCTATAACTGCTCTGGCCTTATGGGGCTCCACATTTAAATGATGCTGTAACACTGAATGTTCTTAAAGCTTTTGTATTGAGAATGAGATTTTATAATGAGGTTTTATAATAATTTATAATTTTTTATGTGTGAATGAAAGTTTGCTATAGCATTATTAGCTAAGCTTATTTATTACTGCACATAGTACATCTTATAATAATGGCATAATTATTCTACCTCTTAACACATGTAAAAAGTAATTGAAAAATAAAAAATTATGTAGTTCTGATTTAATGCATTTTAGAGGTTTTAAAATAAAGAGTAAACAAATTACTGACAAAAATGACTCAAGCATAAACAACACACAATATCCCATGATCTATTTACTTTTCCCTACCAGACAATTACTGTATTCAATAGGTATTTCCACACAGAAAACAAACTCTCTTGTTCATTAGCCTCTCTTTAAAAGAGCAATGTTGCATGGTTGTAAATTCTCCTCTGCAGTGCCTTCATCAGTTCCTCCTAAACCACAGCCTGCTCTAGTTCACCCAAAACTGCCACCCTCCCTCCCCACACACGCTGCTCAGGAGGTGTGAATGGGTTTGAGAAGTCCCTCTGGGGCCTGGCTAAGCTACTTCCCTCTTTCTCTGATCTTTTGCACTTTCTCTCTCTCCCTCCGTCTCTCCTATTGTGGCAGATGGAGGTTTATTGTGGGAGCAGCAGATAAAGACCTAAACAAATGTTTACAAACATCACAACTCCCCCAAGTCTCCTTCTCAATTCATTTAATTTGGAATGAAATCACCCTGGATTGCATTACTCAGGAAGCTGTTGATTTGATATTTGAAGCACATTTTAAGTCTTCCCATAACAACAGAATGAAGATCTTGTGGCCTTGAAGGCGTGTTTTTGTTCTAATAGTTCTGATTGTGAGATTTGAAGGTATACATTATTTGAACTTTAAATTTCAATCACGTTCAACTCATTAAAAATTATTTTGTTTGTTTAGCTGAGTCATTTCAGTTCTCCAAACCATATTTTTTACAATTTGATCTTAATTGATTGGATCTTTAGAAAAACAGTGTCAGACTGCACAAGGAAATTAGAAAAAATGATATAGAAGCGCCATTCATTTATAAAATAAATGTTTTGACTTAATACAAAGTATTAGTGTGGAAGGATTTTGTGACTGTTCTACATAAAGATTACATTCTCTATTATAAGACGGTTTTTTGTTATACATTCTCAGTATTTTTTAACAGCATATATTTTGCTCTCTTGTGACCTGTGTTTTCAATCTTCTGGTATTTTTGTAGTCTGGTGTTTTACAGGAGGATTTTCTTCTTCAGTGCTCTGTAAGGATTATAGTTGTACTTCAGTTTTGCATTTTATAGTTTGATTGGAGACGAACTGGTCTGATTTATGATTTCTGTGTGACAGGAGTGATGCTGTTCATGGTGCTATTCTATTAGCAAACACAACACAATAACATTCTTTTATTCAGCCAACTCTCTCTCTCTCTTTCTCTCTCTCGCTCTCTCTCTTGCTCTCTTCTTTCTCTCTCTGCCTGCATAGCACAGTTTGTTCACAATTCTTTCAGTTTTTTAGCTTCGAAAAGATGATAAATAGGCATAAATAAATAAAAATAAAACAATTACCAAAACATTCAAGACACAAAAGAGACACACAAGAAACAAGACAGACAGAGAAAATGTTGCACAGCTTCACAGACATCATCAAATGCGACACAAACACTCAATAAGGCAACAGTCACTGCTTGAATTGACAACCTGAAGAGGTGAGAAAGATGGAAAGATGAAAAAAAGAGAGAGAAGTTAAGAGAGATGGGAGATGTGATAGGATTGTAGATTAATCTTGCGGACATATATAATCTCCTTGTCTCTTTCTTATTTGCTATCTCTGTTTCTTCCTCCTTCTCTCTTTCTCTGAAAGAGTTATTCTGAAATAAATAGGAAGATGGAGGATAACTGGGGCTCAAGAAATTTGTTTTATCTAATCCCTGTAACTGGAAAGATCTGTCAAGGAAAATTTCTTTTTTTGTCACTTTCTCTTTCCTTCACACACACACACACACACACACACACACACACACACACTGCACAGCTCATTTCTTGTCACGGATTGCTGCCATGAGGCATGAGGTTTGGCACCTCTCGTTCCAGAGCAGCTTGTCATGGCCTGACCGTGAAATTGAAGGGATGTATTACTGATTTCATGTTGCTCAGTTAACTTTCCTTGGCTGTCATGCTCATGTAGCGCTGCTAGCAATGCTAACAAGTTAAGTAACAGTTTTTATATGGCAAGTTGTTGTGATTACACCGTGAGTCCTCATGAACAAAAGGTGATACATACTTTGGCTCCTCACAGCAATATATGTGTATATTTTGTAGCCCAATTCTATCCTGTGAGAACTAGGAAATAATTGTATAATTAAGTATTTTATTAGTGTTAATATTGACTATATTTTCATTTATCCTGTATGGATAGTTGTAAGCACTGTGATAAAGTGATCCCCTGTTATGCTAGGTTTGTAATCTGGAAACAGACATCCACTGAAACACTGTGATAAACAAAATGTTTTTGTTGCTGAAATAATGTGCCCTAAATGTGCGGTTAGAGTTTGTGTGTAGAGAGAATGTCTAATCTAAAAATAACTGCTCTTCCTCTTACTAACACCCTCAAAGCAGAGCATCAAAGACATCAGGCGCTTAAGAAGTCTCAATGGGTATTAAAGAGCTACAGCATTAATATAAGGTTGAGGTGCAGAAGTGTTTTTGTGTTTCAGTATTATTTTACTTTCTTTGTATGTCTCTTTTTTCTTTAAGTGTATTTTTTATTTTAAGTGTGGCTCTGTTTACACCTGGTAAACAAATGTTCAATCAGGAGAAAAATTGCTGTACAAACCTGATAAACCTGTTTACATGTCTGTAATGCATCTCCTGTGACCACCTGTGATTGGATTTTGAAGAGAGGTCTCTGTATATATCATGTATTTCTCATCTATATATCATATGTCAGTGTGTGACTGTTGGTTGAAAATAAAAGGAAGCAGGAAAAATATCCTTGCATAGTATCTCAAATGTATGTGCATATTAATGGGCTCTTTCAAGTAAGAACCCTCTTGCTGTATCGCAGTGGGTCATTTACAGGTGAGTAGGTGGCCCTTCTCAGTTATCCGCAGATCATCAAGACAGATTAGCATTAACACTACAAATGTGATGTGGTCATGTGTTTCTGACTCATAACTCCTGTGGTCCAATCACAAAACAATCTCAGTGTGTCTTGGGGGATTTTAAACCTGCCTTTAATACGATCAAGTGGTATCCGGTTGTGAACCAAAAACACAGGCTAATGTCAGGTGTAGAGGAGGCCTGTGAGTTACATGGCTGGAGTGATATCACCATATAAACACCTGTTCCATTTAAACAGCTCAAATTAAACCTCAGACTAAGCAGCCATGATGGCTCAGAAGCTTTAAAGTGGCTGGCGCTGAAGTTTAGAAAAGAGTCTTTCATCGTAATAGCGTTTCAGTGACGATGAGCTCAGTCTTCATGGGAGAGTCAACTTGAGGACGGGTGCGACCGACCTGTTTTTCTCAGATGCCCATTTCAAGCAGCACTGAGTCACAGGGGGAGAGAGACTGAAAGCTCATTTAACCACATGACCCGTGTGAAAGTCAAAGAAATCCTTCTGACTTTAGCACACTTTCGCACTATAATAGGTGAGGATTTAATTTCACTGGTGAATGAACACCTTTCAAATCAATTACTCAAAAAGACCCTACAAAATAATACCTAAATATAGCTATTATTATCTGAATTCTCATCTTCAAGAGACTAGCTACAAGCATTCACCACTCTAACAATGAGAAGGATTGAATGAATGTTGTGGAAACAGATTAATCTGCTTGGTGCCAAAATGAGCAGGATGGAGGAACTGCTGGGAACAGAAAAATAGAACCAGTCCATATGGTGCCGGCAGAGAGAGAGAGAGAGCAAAAGAGAGCGATATAGACAAACACATAAATATTGAGAGCAAAAACAAATTGGTCAATTGTGTAATTTTCAAATACAGATGCAGTGTTGAAACTGAAATGTAATACTGCAAATATTGGAATAGTGGAATAGCTAACAAGTCAATCTGTCTTTCTCTGTGTAAAATGTGTCTCCTCAGGGATCAGGAGTAAAGACTATTATTATGAGCAGAGGTGTGAAATTACCATGACTGTTGTGATAAAACTAAAGTCTGTGTATATAACAGTCTGTTATTGCACCTGTGAGAAAATACACTCATGGCTATACATGACAGTGATATGTCGGATCAACAAATCCAGACATTTTCATATTGTTTAAGCACAAATAAATATATGCACATCTAAAAATAAGATAAAAGACATCATCACATCCAGGTTGGCTTGTTGTTAATCAGATGTTAATACATATATAAACACCCCCTGGACTCTCTTTATTGATAGTCGTTCCAGCATGGCCATTTGTTCGTCTGCTCCAGAACCCCCCAATCAGCTTGCGGCACCCTGATTGCTCTTAAATCCTCCAATGACTGTATTGGAGAGAAAGAGAGTGTGTGTGTGTGTGTGTGTGTGCAGGCATGAATGTGTGGGTGTGTGCTGCACCAGACATCAGCAGCAGGTTGAGTGCCGACACACAGAGAAAGCAGAAAGAGAGAGAGGAAAAGAATAAAAGCAGAGAAAGAAAAAGAGTAAAAACAGTTCTCCATTCAACCCTCTGAGAGAACTTCACAACAGT
The DNA here is from genome assembly GCA_036877625.1 of Ambastaia sidthimunki. Lineage (NCBI taxonomy): Eukaryota > Metazoa > Chordata > Actinopteri > Cypriniformes > Botiidae > Ambastaia > Ambastaia sidthimunki. The sequence continues at coordinate 29,171 of JAZGTK010000425.1, forward strand.
CTCCTACAGCCTATAGCACACAGGTAAGGAGAACAGCAGAAGGATTTAATCTTTCTTTATCTATCTCTTACTGTCTCTATCTCGTGATGCAGTGATGTTCCCATTAGCCCGTTGCTTTGTATTCATCTTTTATCTGATTGGTGTAATCATACTATTAGAGGGGTAAACTATTATCAGTTTTGAACCTCTACATGCTGCAGTTTTCATGGTGTATCACTGTCATTTTGAGATAAAGAAAATTTTATTGACTTCTTTCTTTTGTGCTCTCTGGTTCTCACTGATGCTGACGTTACTGTTGTTGAGTATAGCGAATAGCAGAGCTGCAGCAGAGGGAAACCTTTAGGTTATTGCTTTGAAAACAGCACACGTGGGGTTGATGCTGACAAAGCCAGGGTCATACGCTCTCAACGCTCATATCTGCATCACCCTAGGACAGAGTGAGTGAGGGAGGGAGGGGAAGAAAGAGACAGGGGTTCTTTGTTGCTGATAGTGATCTGATATGGATCTGCACTGCAAGGGAGATTTCCCTAAAGGCACCCATTCAGCATTCAGCCCGTCTGTTTGTGTGTGTGTGTGTGTAGAATCTGTTGCAATCAAAACCTGCTGTTCAGCAAAAATGAACATTCAGATTACAGATAGGCTCATTAAAATTGTATGGACTGGCTATCTGGCTTCCCGATTAAAGCTGATTTTCTTATTCTGGATCTTAGCATGCAGGTTAAACCAGAGGATGGCTATTGTACAATTTTCATTTCTCAGTCTGATCCAAACACTAAAGTACATGCACTTTTACTCACAATGTCAGTCAAAATTGATTTATTGTGTAACAATCACTATATAAAAAAACAGATCATATTCTTCTCTCTCAGAAAACACAGCAAGTTTAATTGGAGGTACATTAAGAAAATAAACATAGTCCAACAAAAAATGGTTTTAAATTTAGTGTGCTGAATGTGTTTAAAAAGACATCATCAAAAAAAGAAAAAAATGTTTTTTTCTGCTTATGGTAATGGGATGCGCAACAAGGTGATGGCACATATAAGATGAGTATTTTTACATGTATTTCAGCAACAGACTGTGCATGATGTATTTATGCCATAAATTTGCAGACTGTCCGTACGCTGGCTCATTACACATATCACAGTGAAGGATTACAAAGATACTCACTGGGCAGCAGGCGGGCTGCACTGTTAACCCACTTGTATTTAATTTCACTGCTGCAAATTATACAGTGAAAAATTGAAGCATGGAAAATATTCAGATTGATAGTGGTTTAATTAACAAACATGAATAAATCTAATGGAATGCTGTAAATGAGGAGAATGAATGATCCTCTTACTACTGCGAGTTCAGTAGATGCCAGCTGTCGAGTTCAAGCCCTCATTACGCTCACAGAGTTGATACTGTCACAGTCCCAATATTTCAATGATTCTACACATCTGTTTAATTTCCCTAAAGCTTTGCCTCTGTCTGTGACTCATGAAGGCATATCCTTCTCCTTTCTTATCAGCAGCAAATACAACCTCCCCTTCTGTAAAGTCTGCCGGATTTTGTGCGTGTGGCTCTGGCTGAATGGTTCAGTGAGAGTGGCAGTATCAAGGTACCAAGGGCTGTTAGGGAAAGAGAAAAAGAAACAGAGAGGATATAACAGGACCCTGGAGCTCACGTTTACAGGCTCTGAGCTCTTCAGTGTGTGCAGATACTCCACAGACCCTTATTAAACACCTGCCACACACTGTACCTCTCACAATCTGAGTGGAGTTTCACAGGAAAAATAGTGTCCACTAAGCTTTTCCTGCAATTGTTTAAATCAGTTTATCGCTCCTGTTTTTGGATGTTAGTGTTTCTTGGGATTAAAGCCATTGTAATTACTAGCTAAACCTACTGGAGTGTTAACAATGTATCACTTTTCTCAGCAAACAGCTACAGGCCACCCAGTGTTGGTCTATGAGAAAAAATCTGTTGGGGTCGATTTTTATTGACAAGTAAGGAAGATATAACACATTTCAGTGTCATAATGAGAACTGTTTGCAGTTTGCTGGTGATATTAAAGTGGTAATGGTACTTAGATAAGTCTAGATAAGCAATCCATGTGAATTTTTTGCAATAAATGTTTTAGCATTGGAGATGGCTATATTTTAAAGAAGTCACCAAGAAATTACACAAAATTTAAAAGCAAATTTAAAATGCATTAAACAGACTTACAAACCTTTGGTCTCAACTATTGCAAAGACATTTTCTGTTTTTGCCCCACCGATCTAAAGGATGTATGAGTGTGTTCTCAGAGGAGTGTGCAGTTCAACACTGGTGAGGAGAAAGAAGTGGTTAAAAACATGAGAAAGGCATTGACAAATATTGATGTTCCCCTCCCCTGTGTTGAGATTTTCAGGTCATGGAAGCTCAGCTAAAAATAGAGATCAAACAACAGGAGAACAGCATTACATTCTTTTATTAGATTAATTTAACCCACCAGCATTAATCTAACACAAAAGTCCAACATTAAACATGAGCACACCTATTTTATCATTTGTAAATGTCCTCAATATCTTTATTCAAAAATGTACATTATATGTCAGTAATTTAATTTAAAAGAGATGAAAGATTAACTTTTTTTATTTATCTTACATGGGAACTCTAATTACATATTTTTGGAAATCAAAACAGAACCATCTACATGTGCTAATTTACTCACATGAATTTCACATGAATATTCTTCAACTGCCCCAAAACCAACAGAAAGCGGTCACTCTATTTTTAGTGTAGGCTTAGCTCAGTGTTCCAACAAAAGTCCAACTTCTCTGCTGTCTCAGGAGATCTCATTAAGAGCAAAAACCTCTTTTATTATCTTCTCATTTTTATTCATGTTTCAGCAGAGTGGAATGATGAGTCTCTATCCATATTTAAATCAAACAGTTCTGGCTGATTTCATTGTTTCATCTCAATTCATCCAGGAGGCATCATCAACACTATAACATGTATCTTGCGGCTGACAAAGACTATGTGGAACGTACAAAAAATAATATGGAAATAAACAGCGCAGTGTGTGATGGGGAATGGAATATATAGACAGCAGATGGCGGGTCCAGTTAAACAGGGAGTGGTTGTGTTGCTTCATTATAGACCTTGAAGATGCTGTGCACACACATTTATTAAAGTGGGGAAAATGCTACAATGGATTATTTTACAGAAGTGTATAGACAACACTCACCATGTGTCCTTCATCACCTGCTGCTGGGGATATTCCATATGCTCTCCCTTCAGGCTCCTGCTCTTGTGGCACGTAGCTGCGGCTGGAGGGCTGAAAAAGCGACGGTAAATTGGTGATTGCTGCATCACAATCTGATTATCTGAGGTGCTGAATGAGGCTCATTAGCAATCTATGTGCAGAAATATAACATGACTCATGAATGATTGTATGAATCACAAATGGAAAGGTACAGTTATTAAATGGGAGGTGACTTTGCAGATGTTTTCCTGGTCTCAATAAATACGAATTAGAAATGCATTTTTATACTCACATGTTTCTTTTTTTCTCTTGTAGTTTTTGCTATGATATTAGATACACTACATGATATGGCCTGAAAATTTCTTGTGGGCTTAGAGGATGATTTAAATGATTTCAGTCTCTGTGTTTTGTCACCTCCAGTGTTTTAATGTAATGAGCTGATCCAGAGTGTGTCCTATTAATGATTATCTCAGAGGGGAAAAAGAGGGTCTGATAATAATGCTCTCATCCTGGTGTATCTACCAAAGGCAATAATCTGTTCTGTTTTGATCCCACCTCCTGCTGGCAGTTGTATGCATAATGACTGTTTAAGAGGTGAAAAAAAACAGGTCTTTCTTCAAGCGGATATCTCACTAACAAGTAGCAGCAATCATTTACAAGCTTAATTAAAAGCGATCAATTTAAATAAGAACAACAACTAAATGCCTGTTTATGAATTTTATTTGTTCATGTTAACTGGTGTGTCTTTTTTCTCTCTACAGTTACAATGTTGCCTGGTACCAGGCCCCTGCTACTGTGCCTGCTGTGTCATGTGATCACCGCATGGGCGTTTTCCCGCATGTCCGATGCCGTGGAGCTGCGATCTGCGTTTTCTGTGGCACGTACCAGCAGCATGGAGGGAGGACCGAAGATGGTTGTCACCTTTGACAAGGTATATGTCAACATCGGAGGTGATTTTGATCCAAAGGCCGGCTTATTCCGCTGCAGGATTCCGGGTGCGTACTATTTTTCTTTCACAGTGGGGAAGTTTCCGCGTCGAGACCTGTCGGTCATGCTGATGAAGAACCGCAATGAGGTTCAGGCAATCGTGTATGATGAGAATGCAGGAGAAGAACGTAAAGTGCAGAGCCAGAGTGCCATGCTGCAGCTGGATTTTGGAGACACCGTCTGGCTTCGTCTCCACGGGGACCCGCGCTACGCCATCTATAGCAACACCGGTCACTACACCACCTTCAACGGTTACCTGATCTACCCTGATGTATATGGCTATCAAGAGCCCACACACAAAGAGCACAAGAGTGAAAATCAGCCACCCAAAACCAATGATCACATACTGCCTGAGCATGAAAATACAATCACTAAAGACGCAAGTGTGAGTCTCAAAGAGGAGAGAAGACACAAAGAGATAAAAGAGAAGGATGAGAGAGATGGAGAGGAAGAGGAAGATGACCAAAGGTCTGCATTCTCAGTGGGCCGCACTCAGAGCATTGTGGGAGTGGATCAAGGATATCCTGAGCACTGGCCCATCATTTTTGACACAGAATTTGTGAACATCGGAAATGACTTCAACACGAGCTCTGGTATTTTCAAATGTAGAGTGCCAGGAGCCTATTACTTCTCCTTTAATGCTGGCAAGTTGCCCCATAAGACCCTGTCAGTGAAGCTGATGAAGAACCATTTAGAAGTTCAGACCATGATCTACGATGACAGTGACACTGAGAAGGCCCTGCAGAGCCAGAGTCTGATGTTGTCACTGCAGTATGGAGATACTGTCTGGCTCTATAGCCACCAGAAAGATGGGTTTGGTGCTTACAGTAATCATGCCAAGTATATCACATTCACTGGCTTCTTGGTGTATCCTGAGCTCCACCGAAGTCCTCCTCAGCAGCAGAAACAGGATAAGACACTGTAGACCAGTCTAATATGTGGCCATAAGGCTTGGCTGACTGTGTGTGCTCATCAGTGTTTCTGTGGAAAGAGTGTAAGTTATCTACACTAGAGAAACCAGAGGTCATGGTTTGCTTCTTTGGACTACATTCCAAAATCTCTCAAGCTCTTATTTTTGGCCCCACTTAGCTATGTCGAGAGAAAATCACATAGCCAGGTAAAAAGCATCTGTAACAGTTAACCAAAACATAGCCACTGCTTGGCATCCATAAAAATGTTCTATGGTAAATGCATGTTAAATTTATTGACAGTTCATCGATATGTTGCAAAAAATTAATAACAACAAAAGATAATTTTGACTCCTACCTTTATTTTTTTAAAGCAAAATTAATAGTCAGGGCAAAGCACTTACAACATAAGTAAACATCTGGAGGCTGACATGGAAAGCTTATATTAAAATAATAAGTATTTAATTTAGTTTAAAAAGTGTATTTCATCAATGCTGTTGATTGAATGTAACTTGTATTAAACCTGGAACATTCCTTTAAGGTCTTGGATGCTGAGCTTTCGTGACTGTATAAACAGAAAGCATCACTTCTGTTTGAGTTTAAAAAAATAAATATAAAACTCAAGTGTAGATACAGTACTAAACTCCTCAAAGGCAACATACATTCAGTCACATTCAGATGGACACAGGTCCAACTCAAAATTGTTTCATACTTTCTCAAATCAAATACACTAACTGCATGCGTATTTCAAATAAAAGAAGCTTTGTGTTGTCTTTGAAGATTTTGCATGAAAGATTTGCACAAGTGTTTGTTTCATCCAATATTTTTTATTGTAAGATCAGTATTCATTGCACAAAAACAGGCATAATTTTCACTCAAACTAATAATCAAGTTGGTCTGGTTTTGGAATAGCACTACACATTTAAACTGAGGATTGCTTCTGTAAATTAACTACATATGGCTGAAAATTTCTGACCACATGAGGACAGCTTCTAAAGGAACAATAATTTCATTCACTACCAAATATTTTAACACCAATTAAGGCTAATGATTTTGAAATATAGTTAAACTTATTGTTAATTGAAATATTTATATTTTGGAAAGAAAGTCTATCAAAGAAATTGATCAGTTTATTTAATTTATATGATTGTATGCTGTTCTTTGTACATGGTCATAATGATTTATTGATGTGAAGAAGCATATGTATGAAGTGCACAATTCCCAAATGTAAATACTTCTCTGTTTTCTATCCATTTCTATGAGTGAATGTTTGCATTACTAATTCTGTGCCTGGTCTTATGTACTTTTCTGTATGGGTTTAATCCGGTAAATAAACTGTGTGAAAAGAGTGCTGGATTAGTGTTTCAATGTTTGTGCAGTATGAGCTTCTTTGTTAAGTACTGTAAAAGTGGATCAGCATACACTGAATTCTTACTGTGAAAGGTTTCAGACATCAGACGTAAACCAAATAAAAACTGAATGTCAACAGTTTCTTTTGTCTTTTAAGTTTTCTTCTGTGCTGTTAATCCCCTCAGTTACGTATCATCCTGCAAAACATTTGGTCTGATGAGGCCAAAGTGAAACATACAAGGCATGGAAGAAAAGCAAGACTCAGCAAGAGAAAGTCAAAAACTTATTGGCTTCACAGGTAACATGAACAGTCTAAAGTGGAGGCAAATACTTGAAGAGAATCTGCTTCAGTCGGCGAGAGATTTGTATTCTAGGGCAAAGATATGGTTTCTAGCTGTATAATGAGCCACAGCTTACAGCAAAAAAACTCCAAAACTTTAAAGAAATGGCTTGGGAAAAGATGTTTAGTATTCCAGAATGACCCAGTCAGGTACAAGACTTAAATGCAACTGAAAGTCATGTGGCATGACCTAAAATTATAGTAGCACAACATTGTTTGTACCTTTAACCTTTAACTGTAAGCAGAACACATTTGCACTGAACAATGGCCAGATGTTTCATTTTAATCATGCAGATTTCATACCTTCTGAAAAACATGAAGAACCGATGACAGTAGCAGAGCTCGACTCAAGAGGTTGAGAAGACACACTAGCAGCAGGCAGTCTATATTCACATCTCACCTCTATCAAGAGGTAATTTAAAAGCTCTTACAGAGTAACTAACTTGCTACAATTCGTAATGAAATTGGTAAATGGAAAAGAAGCACTTAATTATGGAAGAGAGACTCTTTTACAAGTTTTGATATGTGCTGTGACATTCCTAAAACTTAAGTAGAATTTTGTGGATTGTGGAAACTTTATTTTGGAAAAAATACTTAATATGTCTATATGACTATATATATGTGTGCGAGTTTCTGGAATAGATCATTCTTAAATATTTTCATAAGATACCAAAGAGAAAAACATCAGAGCAGAAAACACTACATAAATGTATTAAGATGTAGGTTAAGTTTATTGCATTTAATTTCCCTCGTGTTTAAAACCTCATACAGATAAATAGCTTAAAATCTAAATTCTGCAATTACAGAACAAAGTACCTTTGATTACCTTATTTGCTTATTTGTGTAAATTAGACGTCTTTAAAAATTAGATGCAAAGTCAGAAACTTCTTTTTTTAAACCTTTTATTATTTGGATGTAGTACAGTCTTTTCATTTACATAAATACATACTGGAGATTAAACTGAGTGTAATTCTAGCTCCCTTGGTTCAATTACTTGGCTGGTTTGTCTCCTGACTCCAGCTTGGGTGCGTCTTTGGACTCCCTGTATGCAGGAAAAGTTTCCCACGGGCTGTTCAAGTCAAACTTACGGAACTCCTGCGCAAGCTCGACAGGTTCAGCCACAACACGCTTCACTTCATCATCATAACGTAGCTGAGAGAACAGGAGAAAAGAACTTGCTCAATTTTCATAATTGAATAATTACAATACAAAATACAAAAACATTTTCCTAAGAGAAACAGATGTGTCAATCACAAGATAGACAAAGAGTTTACTATAAAAGGAATTAAAAATTGTGGGTAACACATACTTTTACAGTGTTTTTGTTACACAATGCATGTGCTTACTATAGTAATAACAGTTAATTATACTTAATTACATGCAACTAACCCTAAACCAAACCCTACTCTCAACCCTATAGCAAGTACATGTTAAAGCTGCAATCTGTAACTTTTGCCTTTCTACTGACATCTCTGTTCAAAACATAAAATTTAAGGTTACAAACGATACTGAAGCAATAAATGAAATAACAAAATTTGTATATTATTTATATTACTATTTTGTGTATTTACCTCTACGTATCCAGACAGAGGGAAGTCTTTTCTGAATGGATGACCCTCAAATCCATAATCTGTTAGGATTCGTCTCAGGTCTGGATGGTTTGAGAAGAAAACTCCATACATGTCCCAAACCTGTATTGAAATGATTCAGAATTAATGTAGCTTATAACTGAATAAAACACACATTACTAACAGCCGTTTCAACCTTACAACCTCAAAACCATATCTGTGCGCAGCTACAGCCTCCTCACTCCTTACAATCCCTACAGCTGTCATTCTCCAACACATCATCTAAATGCTGCAACAGAACTAGTCAGACCTTAAAGCGTCTGGCAGCAATATGTGGAATATGTATTTTGATAATTTCTATGCTTTACTTATAATTTAGCCTTAACTGCTGAGAAAGGAGCTAAAGGAGATACAGGAGCTGTTCTATGACCTCATGGACCACTGACAACCCACAAACTCCCCCATCCACAGCCTAAAAGATTTTAAAAGAGCATCACAGCAGGTGGTAAGCAGCACAGAAGCTCCACCGGGAAAATAACTTTCCTTCTGTTCTCTATGCTTGCCGGTGAATAAAGTAAGCATAAAGTGAGCAATGGGATTTACTTTTTGCCCACCAGCCAATAAATAGCTAATTTTACACAGTGGCTGGCACAGGAGCAAAATCAACATTAACTGCACTAACTATACATGTTTCACTGGTAGTGGGTAGTAATTTTGCACCCTAAATTTAGGAATGGGAGAGTGGCAAACAAGCTTTCAGCTGATGTTTTCTGCATCAAGTCTGAGAACAAACTGGCCTATTTTCATCTATAACATTGATGAACATTCATAAAACATCCAGTTAATTCCACATACCTCTCTCTCATACCAGTTAGCTGCCTGGTGCACAGAGACGGATGAGTCGACAGGAGTCAGTTCATCAGTGTAGGTCTTCACACGGATACGGGAGTTATAGCGCAGAGAGAGAAGATTATACACAATCTAAAAAAGGAAAAATAAGAATCATGAAGGCTGTTTTGTAACAACAAAAAAGGAATTAAAAAAAAGGCCTGGATTAATGTTTTCCATGCTAACACTTACTTCAGCCTATCGAATTATCTATAGTTTGAATGTTTGCAATTAACAATACAATATTCTATGCAGAAAACCTTAACCCTTAATGTCAAGAAATATAAGAAACATTGTAGTTGAAGTAGTTATTACAAATAAAGTAAAGTGACATGTATTTGTCAGTTATGGTTACCCATAACCGAAATGTGACCTCTGCATTTAACCAATCCCTAGTGAGGAGTGAACACACACTGCAAGTCGTGAACACACACACACACACCCAGAGCAGTGGGCAGCTATCCCTGCAGCGCCTGGGGAGCAATCGGGGATAGGTGCCTTGCTCAAGGGCACTTCAGTTACTACCTGCCGGCGCTGGGATCGAACCAACAACCTACTGATTACAAGCCTAACTCCTAACCAGTAGACCACAACTGCTCCCATAACTCTATTCATAATAGTTACAGATTATGGTGCTAGCACTCTTCTTACAAATTTCTAGTTTAAAGTTTGGCTTACACATAAAACCACTCTTCTTTGTATCATAATTTGTTTTTCATTACTTTGTATTACACAAGCAATAACTTCAGTACCAATCATTTTAATGGATTCTTAAAGGAACTAATAAAAACATACCTGATTTTCATAGAATTAATATTTTCACAAGCACCAATAAAAATGTTCCTGGACCTTTTCTAGTGGAGACTGAGGATGCTCACCTCAAAGCGATTCTGTCTTGTAGGGACATCCACAGCTGTTAGGTCAATCATGTTGCGGAACTGAGCATTTGTGTGATCCCTCAAGAAAGTGAGAACAGGTATAACACCTTCTGGGTGGATCATCACCTCCAGCTCATTATAGCAGGTCACCTAGAATTAAAATAATTAAAACTTAATTTTTGGTCCTTGAATGAGTTAGAATTTGCATAATTTTCTATGTGGCGCAAATGTCAATGTAGTACACCATATACTATATAACACGATTATGTCGGTATGGCATACTCTCTGAAAAATGCAGTCTGATTACTGCCATATGTACATTATGTACATTCATCTGTAGAGTTCTGAAAAAGCAAAACAGGTGAGTGACTTTACCTGAACCTGCTGAACATATTTGGGAAGTATCTCTGCAATGTATTCTCCAAACTCTGAAAGCTGACTGTTGGTGACCGGATCCTTGGGCATTACAGTAGCTGATGTAAAGACAAAACATTTAAATACGCAAATACACATAACCTTATCTAAACTTAAAAATCCCCCAATTATACTTACGTCTGGTCTCGGTTGTTGTCGTTGATGTTGTTCTTGTTTGACCAAAAGCTGCGCTCTGTCTAGCAACTATGTTATAAGAGATACAAAAATCATACTATTGAGGTGTATTTTCCGACAGGTTCAGTGGAGCGATTTAAAAAACTGATTGCATTCAAATAAAGATCGTGACATTTCTGCCATTTGCTAAACAACTCAAAAAGTGATTATTTTATTTGGCAAATGAATAGATCAATTAGACGAACGACATTAGTGTAATCTAGGCAGTGTATTCAACAGTGTATTTGTGCTGTCTTCTCATGTAGCGAGCTACAGGAAAGGTCATCGGCGACCAGCAAAGGCCTTAAAACACAGATTCAATTTACAGGTCCTGGATAATCCTGCACACAGTGATAAACAAGTAAACAATTCATATCGAGGAAGCCGGTTCTGTATTTATGTCTTACCGTTTAGACTTCTTCCTAAGCCGCTGCGGACAAATCTAACCAAGGAGGCCGCCATGTTTACTCCTCACTGCGTCCTTCCTCGCGGGACTTACTGCAGCTAAAGTCATCCAATGCGCTTAACAGCACACTGCTGCCATCTTCAGATGACCCAATTCTGTCTTTTAAAACATGTTTACCGTATGTGTTAGCTGACAAGATCAAGACCACCACGTGTCGCTGTTTCCCATAATATTTACAATGTATCGCAAACGGTTTAACAAATCAGCACGGAAACAAACGTAGACCTGTTTCTGTTATATTAAATTACAGAACGACTTATTAATGTTATGGAACTATATAAAAGCATTGACTTTTCAAAAGAAGTACAATAATACGGCTATGCAGAGAAGTAATTCAATCATCCCTGGTAATGGATTGATCCAAATCTGTTTAATGAGCCTTACGTTAGCTGGCAAGAAAAGAACTTCTATGTGTATTGTTTACAGTAAGTTATATACCTAAATAAAATAAAAAAGAAGCTATAAAAAGACTCGTCACAAGGTTTTGTGTGGGTTTTAACAGGTCATAATGCAAAGACACTAGTTAAGATTTCCAAATAAAACTCATATTTTTATTAAAATCAATACAAAATAAAAGACTTAGCAATGTACTACGTAAAAATAGCTAAAATATAACAAGGTGATAGAACAAGACTGTTTTATTCGCAGCTGTTGACGCAAATTAACAATCTTAACTTAACCAAGTCATATAATCATCTCAAATGCTTACTGAATATATAATGTGTTTTCATTTACATACAGCACACAAATTCTTAAGTCTGTATAAAGAAACACACACTCTGACATGACTCTGGACTTATTCAGGATCTACGGGAGACATGTTAACATCTTACAGGTGTTTCACACAAACTTTGCCAGCATTTGTAATCTATGTATCCTTTAGCTGGACTCAAACACTTGCTTGTAGTACTGCTGCAGCATATCCAGCTGTCCTGAGTGGATCAGCACATGAGGCCTGATTGAGGCCAGCGTCTTATAGGCCTCCTCTGGAGTACAACCATGTAGCTGAAAAAGGAAAACAGAGCTTTTACCTAAAATGCAGGTAAAGACTGCTTTAAGGGCACCTCAGTCGTTTCCTGCTGGCAGGAGTCAAACCTGCGACCTTTTGGTTACGAGTCTCTAACCATTAGGCCACGACTGCCCTATTATATGAGTTTCCTAACATTTGCAGATGATGTGTACTTAATAAAATTTTGCATGTATTTTAATCATCTTTAAAATGTATTTTTTTTAAAATTCACTGTCTCACAAGGAAATTGTGTATCGATTCTAAAAAATGAGAAGTGACACTTGGGTATAAAAGCACCCTTGTATTCTGTATATGTGTGGGTTTTATGTAAAGCACTGTTTAGCATCACTTAAACACATCAGTATTGGTTTCTCTGATACTTTCCTCTCTAAAATCCCCCTACACAACATTGAAACAATAGAGACACTTAAACATCTTATTCACCACTACATAAAAAAAAGGTGCCACACAAAAAAAAACATTTTCCTCTTTGGTGACCTGCGACATGCAGCAGCTTTTGTAAATGATGTCTATGCTGAGTTTGTTATTGCTTGAGATGTTTAGCAACTCATACCCACCCTGATGAGATAGGCAGCAGCAATAGTTGCACTGCGTGAGCGCCCGGCCTTGCAGTGGATATAGACACTGGTGCCCTGCTCCCGATGTTTTAAGGCAAATTCCACACCCCTGTGGATGTACTCTAGGCTGGGGACACCTACCAGGTCCACTGTGCTGAGTCTGATTTGTTCCACGCCTACAGCTCCCCACTCCTTTTACATAAACAATGTAAAGAGAAACGTTAGAAACAGACTTGATTGGGAGTACAGTGGTTGGGAATGAGTGAATGGTTGGACAGAGAGACTGACTAACCTCAGCAGAATTGCAAAAATATTTAGTTTCAAATTCTTCATTCATAGTAATTACTCCTCGTACTTTCTCTTTCTGGACCAACTGAACAGAGACAAACACATGGTTTAAAAATTCATGGCGCAGTCCATCTATAATTCTGCGATCTGTCTGTATGTTTATTAACTGCATCAGTTATATTTCTGAAACATGTATAATGTAGAGACGGGTGTTAATCTTACCTCCTCCGTCATTGACTTAAACGGAAGGGCACCGAGTATGACAGTCTGATCTACACGATTAAACCATTGTCTCGAGGAGATCTTTTCCATGACAACATTATAAGCCAGGGTAGGATAAAATAAAATTCGCGCTGGGACACCCGACATTATTCCTCATATAACGACGACACAAACAACGTAACACCTGTCATATGGGTTCTTTTCTGTTCTTGTTTAATGGTCAATCGCGTCATGAGTTTATTCTCGCTACTCCTACAGAACTACTACATGTTAAGTTTTTTTCTTCGACAGCTCTTAGATGCTCAAACAGCTCGGTGTTGCCCCTTCTGTTTCGGAAGTGATTGGCAGCGAACTCCTTTGGGCAAAATATTGCTTATTTATCGTACTAGACTTATCTTGAGCTATTAATCAGATGGTATTGAACGAACAAACACGGCAACCAAACACAGTCAATACAATGTATTTTAATTTAATTAGATCATTTGTTTATTTGACATAGTGAAATGTATGTAGATTATATAATCAATCACACAAACACTTAAAACACTAAAACTTTGGCACAGACAGTAAAAGCAACGCTCCGGTCTTTATATTGACAAGAACATTTAACATGTTAAAAAGAAATACAAAAACGTAATTAAATAGAGAGCAAATAGAGATAAGAAAAAAGTCATGCAGATGGATATATTATACAAATAAAAAGATTAACACTGTAAGATTAAAAGGATTAACTATAAATCTTTCATCCATAATTTTGTAATAGTCATTTACCCAATTATGTAGTGTTAAAAATTACGCTTTTCTAAAGTTTATATTTAAACACGTGAGCGCACGGGCTACTGATTTAATAGGTCTGTCTATTACACACGTTTTATATCTTCAGACCCCACAGAGACATTCTTGCGCTTTTTACTTCAGAGACCACGTGAGAGAAACGCTTGTGTGTCTTATTCAGGAGGGGTAAATTGTGGCTAGCAATTGCTTTTCAAGTATTTTAATAAGTATTTAACGGGGAATTTATCTTAAAGCAAATATATATATCAATTTCATTCGCATTCACCAAAACTTTACCACCAACGTACACATTTGCCTATTACATTTTGTTAGAGACTCCACCCAACTCCCCTATTAATAAATTTGATGGTGCGTGCAGGAAAGACAGCCATTTTGCACCGTCCCTCTTCCATCCAGAAAGTAGGTTGTCGTGGGAAGACGTAATCAGAGAAAACTACTTACTCATAATCCCACTACACAACCATTCCCCTGTGTCAGCATACCATACCTACTTAATTCTCACCGTTTGACAAAGGGGGCATCGAGGGTAAGTGTTAATAAATCGTGGCTAGAGCTACGTGAGCTAACTGGTGGTTGTTTACGGTCGTTAGCACGCGCTAACATGCGTCATTATGTAAGAGCAGATCGACCATTGCTCGCCCACGGGGTACGGACTTAAACGGTCATTTTGATTATAAATACATCGTCTGATCCGTGGTGCATACCTAGTGGCGTCACGAGCCTAACTTATTTAAGTTCGCCGTACTAACAAGCTGTTCCAGTTTGGCATCATTGGGTTTGTAAAATGATGCAAAGCACGTAATGGGATGCAGGTAATAAGCAGAACTGAGACAGGTCGTTCCCCGTGTTGCACATGTGGTTTTTAAATTGCATGTATCCTTATAGCACTTCAAAATAAAAGTAAAACGCTTGGTCACTCCCGTGATAATTTCACACGAAGTGAGCAAATGTGATAATGTACATAAGCGGGGTACACTCAGCTGCTGAGTTAGTAGCAGTGTTAAGTTACCAGAACAGTGGGCCTGTCATTCTGCCCCAGGCTTCTTATTTGTAAAAAGCTCCTTATGCATGTAACAAACAAGCTGTGTGGCTTAATCGCATATCGACTGAAAGAAGGTATCGATTTATTCAGCGAAAGTTAGTGTAGCTGCGAGTAGTAACGTGACTTGCTGTGAATGGAAGGATGCCATACTGATAAACAATTAGGTTGTTTTCCTCAAACACGCCCATGTTAACCACCTTAGAGATTGGCATATTAAATGTTTGTATCGAATGTATTTTAAATTATGACAGTAGAGTCTTGCAAGACAAATGTCAGATGTTTGTAAGCCTCTGGCCTGCTGCTTTGTGCACAGAGGCCTGTTAAGCAGAAGCTGCTGTTCAGTGCTGTCACGTGAAGCACTATCATTTGATAAGAGCTTAAGGAGCAGTTCAGAATGGATAGTTCCATTGTTACTTCAAAGTTAAACCTTTACTTGTGTCAAATGGCCTTATATTTGTATATAGTATTAGGAGAATGTTCACTCTTAACTATAAAAAATTGACTATATACATACATACACACACACATACACACACACATACATATGTATGTATGTATGTATATATATATATATATAGGTTAAATCACAAGAAAGAAGTTTTATATATTATAATTTGGCATTGGGGGAAAAGTGTTGTAATACCGTTATATTCGTTATAAAATATCTTAATGTATCTAGTATGGCAATACATGATACATGTTGTTCCCGATTTGCATTACATTAGGCTGCATTGCATAAGTCCTTATCTAACTTCGGCAGCATGTGCAGCATAGACTGTCTTGTAAGATCTGTCTGTCTCCAAAGCTTGGTTGTCAAGGTGAAACCCAGCTCTAATGGGCCCACTTCAAATGATACATAAAGACAGCAATTTAGCTTCTGTGTCTTACTCAACATGGTAATGAATAGAGGTAAAGGGTTGAATTAAATCCACAAGTACAGGGGATCAAAAACAGATCATTAATAAAATGCTAGTCTAATATTATGACTTCTTTCTACAGGTTAACGGAAGAAACATTTCAGAAAACAAGGCCACAGAGAGGGTAAGTATTTTTGTGTTTAGATGTGTAACAATACACTTCTTGTTTTGTAAAACATCACAGTGTGATGTGTGGAAGGGTAGGTATACATATCATTCATGACTGAACTCATGAGGGCAAGTCAACAAACTTGTTTGTAAGGTCACAGATGAGTGCATTATCCATGCTTATGAAGCCTGAGTGTGTATATGCTAAGAACTAGTGACGCATGCAAAATTCTAATTTTGTTTAAATTAAATGGCAGCTGTTTATCAATGCTGATCAATGAAATATTTACTTAAATCCAACTATATTTCAGCTTCTGCTATTTCATCTGTTTAAGTAATGTTGATATTTCTTTAAATGTATGGCCTAGATTTTCAGGTTACACTTTAAGGTTACACTTTAAAGAATTTTTACCGGCTGAAATTTTAATACATTTCTAATGTGAAGTATATTTCACCTTTTGAACTAAATTAATGAATTTACAGATTCTTGAACTTCAGTTTCTGGCTATTTGGAAGCTCTGTGCTTTTGTGGTTACTTGCCTAGCATATTGAGTTTTTGATAGTTTTTATAGTCTTCAGCATCATATGCATCCATAAGTTCTAATACTGCTTCTAACAAAATCGCCTGAAATAAACTGTTCTATAGTGTTTCAATCTCAGAATTGAAGTTTCTGTGGTTACTTGTTGGCACACACATTTGTACTCTGATGCTGCTATGCTGGGCTGTTATTCTATGGGTGTATTTTTTCCTGCATGGCAACATCTTCATTATCTGCAGCTACAGGATGGCAATGCCAGCAGACTCTGTGCTTATATCTGAGTGTGTATTTGCATAAATACGGACTGTTTTCAGAAGAGTATTTGGCTGGAGGGTCTAGAAGGGCAGTTTGTAGGCATGAGCTCATGAGCGCTCAGCTCACCGTCAAGGGGGTTTAAGTCTCTATTACAGGGGGCAGGGATTTGTGTCAGAGTGCAGGCTCTTTAAAGAACCTATCAATCATCCATGGCTTTACCGTTAAGAGACTAATGAGGGGACAAAAATACTTGTGCCCAGTCACTGAAATTTATTGTGTACTTAACATACTATGTGTACAGGTAAACATAAAAGCTCTTTAACTTTGGCTTCTGTCAGATTTTGCTGTAGTAAGTTTATATGTCTGACAGTTGTTGCAGCATGACAGCTGTTGATCATAAGAACACTCTTCAGGAGGGAGTGACCACAGCACCTGTCAGGAACATTCCTGCTCATGTTCCTGCTAATTTGGCTAATAAGTGCTTCTAAATGATCTAATAATTATGTGTCTTTTTAAACATCTTAAACTAATAGTATTGTTGTATTTGTGCAACAGTTTCCTTTGCCCTACAGATAATGATAAGGACTATAAATGATTAATGCGTTAAGATTTTAGGCACATTACATTGAGTTTTTAGGTTGAAATGTATATGACTATACAAGGGAAAAATGTATATCTTGGGTCCTAAAAATAAGTGGCAAAATGCTGTTTGAAATTCTAGAGGCAGCATCTGCAACCACAGAACATGGAAACATTATAAAATGTCATTTTAACTACTTCATTTTATCTATTTCAGCATGTTTTCATTGTATGCGTTACAGATCCCTGGTAAATTGGCCTTTGCAAAATGTTACAACACACATTACAGTTGTGTGTCTGTCTTCCTGTACAAGTTGGCTTAGCATTGGCTTTTGTTTATATAGAAAGAACTGCTGGTGGCTGCAGTGAGAGTTCTCTCTGGTTTGGCTGTTGAGTGGTTGATTCTGCTGAAGGCTGAATAAACTTTATCAGCCTAAAACCTGACAACAACTTAACAGGACAACAGAAAAAGTACATAGTTCTGCCTTATGGGCCGATATTTCAAGAGGCTATGTAAGGAAAAAGTTATTTGATCCTTTGAAGTAAAGCTTTAAGAACTTAATTTTCAGTCCAAAAACACAATTCAGTAAATATTAGCATTGGCATTTAGCTAAATTACCTGTCTTAAATTTTTATTATTGTTTTATGTTCAAAATACTTTAGAAAACACTGTCAGCCTTTAGCCTTGTGTTCAAATCAAGACCCTCTAGGCCCCACAGTCTTCTTGAAGTTTTATTTAGTCAATTTTGCTTTCTCTTTATATGTAATCATTAGAATTTGGCTGGTGAAATAAGATTTCTATTGCAGTCTTTCAGTGCATGTGTGTGGCTGTCAGGGCCACAGAATTAATGGAGAGTTAAAGCACTAATGGCAGACTTAATTCCTGATTGATTTCTGTAAGCTGGTCTGGATCTTGGCAGAAATGCTGTTAGCATTTTGAAATGCTACGGTGTCCTTGAATGCCACAACACAAGCATACACATAAAGCAGCAAAGCGAAATAAAACAGACCAGTTTGCTAGCAAAGCTAACAGAATCATTTAGGTACTGTTTCCTGCACTGTTCCAGTTTCAATATAATGACAGCAGCTGTTTAAGTCTGCTGTGAAGTAACCTTCTGTTTTGGACAGTGAGTGAGCTGACTGAGTAGACTACAAGTTTATGACCCCTGGCATTCTGAAAGGCTGAAACACGATGCCGGTCTAATCAGAGGTCAATTTAGGTAGTATAAAATTAGGGTTTTTGTAGTCATTTAGGGAGAAAATTTAAGGGATAAGGTGCCACACAGTTGACATTGAAATTAACTGATGGAAAGTTTGGAACTCTCCTTTGATACTGTGAGATTTCCTTAGCTGTGAGAGTGATGTGATTTCAGCTGCTGGATTGTTCCAGATGCTGTAGTGAAACTTCATTTGTCCACTGTGATTTCTGTCTGTGCTAGTGTTAAAGAGACATAAGTGAGTTTGTTGTTAGATGAACTGTGCTGACCATATGCTCTACCCCCCACCCATCACCCTAAGGCCTATAACACTGCCTTACATAGATGAGCCATGAATAAGCCACACAGTCACTCAGCAGCTATTTAAACATGGCATGGCCTGTGATCGTTTTGGAACATTTTCACTGTTCTTTTGGGGTCAAAAGCCACTCCTCACGAAGGCATGACATTGAGCTTCCCAAAGGAAAGATAAATTATTGACATACAGGTGTCATCTGGCTACCAAGACTTGACTATACGAAGAGACCTCCTTCATGATGTGTGTTATACAAAGAATTTATGTTTTTACATTTGCTCAATACACTTTAGATTTTAGTGTGTCTGTCAAACCCTCAGCGCTGAGTTTGGTCCTTATAGGGATTCAATTTTGACACTGCCTCCTAAAATAAAACCACTATTTATTAAATAACCAATAAATATGTTTGTTCGTATTTTGATAAAGCTTTTGTGGATATCAAAGGCCTATTTTTAAAAATGTTGTCCTGAAACTCTCATGTGGCATATACTGTGGAAGAAATTAAACTCTAAACCACAAGCAAGCTTATGGAATGAAGCAGAAATGACACAGCATTTACCAAAGCATTGCTATAAACACCCTTCTTTCAGTAACTTTATTAACAATATATAGAAATATTCATTGGAAATAACAAAATACATTAAACAATGTATTGTAATTGTTATTCATCAAAATGAAGCCTCTGCAAACCAATGTTCTCAAATCAAATGACCTGGCTTTCACTAATGTTACAGACTGTAGTGTACAGTGATGATTTCTGTGTTTACACCATCCTGTGAGTGTGGTCTCTCTCTCTCCAAATGCTCCACGTCTGTTGTCTGTCTGCATGCAGTTTTGTTGCAGCATCCTGAATCTGTCTATCCTGTCAAAAGCCGTCTCTTGTTCTTTCCAGTATTTGTTTTTCTGTATGTGTGTGTCTGTAATGTTTGGTGTGTTTCTGTAGTGTTTGACAAAGGCACTGGATGGATAGCATCGACGCTGAAGCCCTCTACCTGACCACAGCGCAGCACGGGCAACCTCAATGCGAGCTTTCCCTTCCTGCTGTGGAGGTACCTGCCCTGGGCGGGTAAGAACTCATACACTTCACCTCTTTTTACCCCAGGGGTGGGAGTAAGCCCCCCCCAACTACATTAACTTCAAAGGGAAAAGGAGGCTTCACTTTCCACTTGGAAAAATTTGTCAGATCAAATCTGTTTTAACGCCACATGTATGTGGGATAGAAATTGCTGAAATATCAGTTCTCTCTTTAAAACTAGCTATTGGAGAGTTTAGGCTTCCAGCATTAGGGTAGGATATCCTGTGGAACAATATATAGTGACTTATGAGAACAGTGTTTTATTTACAAAATCACAACTTAATTTTAGTGATGTTTGATGCTCATTTTGCATCTATGGCTTATTTTGTTTGTCACTTGTAGCTGCTAGCCACAAGCTTATAACACGACCTCTGTTGCATGACCTCAAACTGTCACTTTCCCCTCCCTTTCACTACTAAGTTGGAATTGTGCACCATCCATGGCTCACTGCCGGAACTCAATTGTGTCCTGGAGGGGAGCTTCAGTTCAGGGATTACCAGAGTGCTGCCTGTCCCCATTCATTCGTGCCACTCACTCAAGCTTATCAGCATCAATCTGACACTATATTTATCTGACACTGCACTCTGTTCTGCTTTGCTAAGAGAAAACCTCACAAAAAGTCCCATATCATCAGCACTTTCCTTTGTGGATGTTGGGGTGCAGCTTGTAGTGGCCTGTTGGGCCTGTCCTAATTCTCAGTCCCAGCCCAGTGTCCAGCGCCACGGTCTGTGTTTGTCATCCAGCCCAGTGCCAAGCCTCATCGTTGTGTCTCTTCTGTGTTGATTTGAGTTTTGTGTCTAATTTGATGAGGTGCATGTTTCCCTCTTTCTGCTAGCTGTTCCCATGTCACTTCTTACCTGAATCTTGAGGTGTTTAAATGGGAGTATAGTAGCTGTGGCTGTTTGTGTGTGAGAAGGGCTTTTTTTCTTGGTGGATTTTTGTTGACATTCATTTGAGGCGTACTGATTGTTGAGGCCTGGATATTTTGCTGAAGAAAATGGCTTCCTTTAAGCTTGATTTTTTGCCTGAGATGATGCTGAACCATTGCAGTTTGAATTCCAGCCCAGTGTGAGTATAGACTGAATCTAACGTTAATTCTGAGCTCATTCTGTGTTGATTTTTAAACTACTAAAGGAGCTGAAAGTAACTACTCTTAGAGGGCTTCAGTGTGGGCAGTTCATTTCAGCTGAATTGTAATATTGTGGTAGTGTTATTTCATTATTAGGATGTAATGCATTATGTTTTGATTCACCAGCATAGCCTTAAACTTCTTTTACATCATGTATCTTTCATTATATATTTTCCACCAGCTGGATCTGTAGAGTTATGTGTATATTGCATAATGCATGTCCTTCCACCCTTTTTAAAGCTTTGTTCCAGAAGACAAATAGAAAGAGAAGTGCATGTGACATGAGTGAGATTAATAAACCTTCACCTTTCTGCTCACAGAAGTATGGACAGAGTAGTTTACCATTTTAGTCTTCATTTATCTGGGGTCTTATCATGCTGTCTGAAAGAAAAGATGCTTGGTATGCTTAAATGTGATTTATGGAGGTAAAATTAGAGCTTGTGTGGAACAATTCTTAAGTCAGTGATTTAGACCAGTCTTTGAATATCAGTTTTATAGACAGCAGTAGACAAATCAAGCCTTTGTTAGGCCTGTAAGATGGCATCTTAATGAATTACGTCATGTCAGTAGTCATAAAACTTTAATTGTTTGTTCTTTGTGGTAAATAACAGACCTGTCTCAGGTTTTGCAGATGCTGGGCAGTCTTGATTGGTCATTCTGTTCAAGTGTAAATGGGATCTGTTATCTCAATTATATTATGTATAAGTTTACATGTGAAATTCAGGAGTAATGTCTTATTCTTTGTTGGAGTAAAAATGCTTATTTATCAAAGTAGCGTTTATTGGTAAAAACATGCAGTAAGTGTTGCTTGTTTATGATCATCATAGGGATGTTTTATAATCACTAAGGGAAAAGTTTAACCCAGGGTAAGGCCAGAAACTGCTGACTATGACGAGGCTGTTGTTATCTTCTTGCTGTGCTATACTGCTTTATTAAATTGCCTTTATTCTGATTGTTATTTGTTGTGTCTAAACCACCATGAGAAATAAAGAGATGAATTCGTTGTTGCTAATCTTCAGGTTAAAAGCCACTGAAAAGGAATCTTTATGCTAATTGGCATTGGGATGGAGACCTCAAACATCTTATTTATCTCTTTCCTGATTGCATGGTGTATTGCTTTCTCAGTTTTTTTTATTTAGTTCAATCTTTGAAACAGCTTTGAGTCAGGTTTAGTTTTTCTGGTTCAAAACATTTTAGAACCTGCTTAGTTCATAATGAAAAATTTTACAAAAAAAATGTAACCCAAAGCATTCATTGTGTTGTCCCATGAACACTGTGCTCATCTAATCCTGAGTGGATCTTGTGGAAAATCTGTGTTATCTGGTTGTCTGAACAAGTTCTTGTTGCTGGAAAATCGACGAAATGGAAGGTTTTATTAGCTCTGCAGTCCTCGGATCGATACATGCCATTAATCTGGCTTTTAGCTGCTGGCTAATGCTGCTCTTTGTCAGCTGCACAATTCTGTGTTTATCTTAAAGTGGTCCGTCACTCCACTGATCAGCAGCTGCTAAAGAGAGTGATGAAGCAGTGCTTCAGGCTTCTCCAGTGACATTACTCATTGTCTTCCCCTTGTGCCTCTCTCTCTCTCTCTGTCTCTCTGTCTCTCTCTGTCAAGCACCAGTTGAAGATGCTCTCATGGTTATTAAATACATTCTTATCATAGGCTAAGCCTGAGATATTCTATATATTGCAATATAATTTTATTAAAGAAATCAGTTTTTATAATACTAAAGGGTTGTGGATTAAATGCAGTTAGCAGTAACATTGTTGCATTAAAATATTATAGCAGTGCTTACCACAGTAAATCTTGTGTATGGCCTGTGAAAATGATTTACGAATGTTTGCTGATTCATTGGTTTCAGGCAAAAGTTTTTTTTAAAAATATTTTTAGACTGTATAGCTGGTGTAAAGCACATCAGTTTATTCATTGAAGGTAGATGTTTTTAAAGCCATAATAAAAAAAAACTGCATGAGAGTGATTTACTCAAAGGCTAATGTCCAGATTTCTGGGTATGGATTTGTGGCATCCTTTACAGAGCACACAGCCTGTTTTGACACACTCTAAACAAACCTTTCTTTTGTTTTGTCTTTTCTGTAGAACCAAGAAGATGAACGGGTCTCTGGACCACCCAGACCAGCCCGACATTGATGCTATAAAGATGTTTGTGGGTCAAATCCCTCGGTCGTGGTCAGAGGATCAGTTGCGTGAGCTGTTCGAACCCTATGGTGGAGTGTATGAAATCAATATTCTTCGAGACAGGAGTCAGAACCCCCCACAGAGTAAAGGTACCTGATGGTCAATAAGACCAGTAGTCACTCAGTTTCGGGGGGATAGTAGCCATGTTTTTATTTTTATTTTTTTTCTTTTGTCATGGTTTGCAGGTTGCTGTTTCATCACATATTACACTCGTAAATCTGCGTTAGAAGCACAAAATGCCCTTCACAACATGAAGATTCTTCCAGGGGTGAGAAAAGCATCTATTTTTATATAAATGTTTTAATAGTCCATTAATTCTTGTATGTGTAATCAGATGAGCTGGCTTTCTGTTTATTGCTTTTAAAACTGCATCAAATCTGCATGCATATTGGCCTACATAAAAGCCCCTTCAGCACACCCAAGGGAGCTGTTACAAACCCTTTTAAACAGTTTATTTCTCATGGGTTCTGAGACTTGTCTGTGATCGTAAGTCACATGTGAGTTTTTTTCTGCAGATGCATCATCCCATTCAGATGAAGCCGGCAGACAGTGAGAAAAACAATGGTGAGTGAGTTTGTCGCTGTCCTTCATTCATACATTGCTGGAGGATTTTTCCAGAGTGACTGTTGAACAGATGCGCAGTACTGTGTAATAACATGCTTTCCTGTGTTTCAGCTATAGAAGACAGAAAGCTGTTTATTGGAATGATTTCAAAGAAATGCAACGAGAACGACATCAGGCTTATGTTTTCTCCTTATGGTCAGATTGAGGAGTGCCGCATACTCAGAGGCCCTGATGGACTGAGCCGTGGTAAGACACCAGCAAATATCAGTTACTATATGTAGTTGTCATTTTAAAATGGTAGTAGAGGCAGTAGTTTAAAAAAGCAGCATTTGGGGCAAACTTGCTCATGTAGATTTACTGCTTGGATGCTGTTATAGCATGGTGCTAGCAACACCAAAGTTCAGTTCTCAGACAGTGTGTTGCATTAAAACATGCCCTAAATCCACTGCTGTTTGGTTTGAATAAAACCAAAACCTTTAAATATGTGAGGTTTTCCCTTAGAACATCACATATAGCACACAAATAAACAAAGAGCCTCTTAAACAGTCAGAGCTTACTGTAATGCGAGTCATTTTGAAGAGGTTCTGAGAGGTGAAGAGATTCTGCATTAATAGTACAACCCATCAGAGAATCAGTCTGAGATAAACAGGGCCCAGTTGGCTCCTGTCGGCCCAAATTAAAATGTGTTTATTCATACCCAGCTCAACAAGCCAACAGGATATCAGAGGTTTTACAAACATAATTCTATTTAACAAACTGACAACATATACCCTGTGCTGCTTTCATCATCCAGTTGGGATTGTTAGTCTCATTCCTATATTTTCCCAATTTATAGATGTCAGTAACCAGTGGTGTAGGGAGTTGCCAAAGTCAACCAAAATGTAACCAAGGGAATATAATGCACATCGAGGCCCACACCACTTTTTTTTTTGAAGTGACTGCAATGAACTCGCAGCCCATCCCCATGGAAACTGCTTAAATGATGGGCATTGAACCCGTTTTCAAAAACACCTGACCAGAACCTTTTGATGAGGTTCAGTTTATGCATGATCATTTCCACAACAGCACAACAAGAGTAGTTTTCTATAGTTTGGGTGTCGTAAATAAAAGGACACCAACTTATGGCTTTAGTTTTTGTGTTCTACTTTCATACTTTTCAACTCTGTTTACAGGCTGTGCCTTCGTCACATTCACTGCCAGACAGATGGCCCAGTCTGCCATCAAATCCATGCACCAATCACAGACCATGGAGGTAAACACTCAGTCACCAGTTCTGCCTTTCAGCTTCTGTTCTGTTTGAGAAAGCATCAATACTCATGACTGAATCAAGTTGCATTGTTTTTATATACTGTATTCAGAAACATAAAATACTCTGAATACAGAAACTGACTGTTTTATTAATCTTAAACTGCTTTAATGTTTCTGTAACAAACATTAGCGTTTACAGATATCCATGGGCTATTTCAACTATGAGACTTTCTGTTATATTTTTTGTTCTTTTACTTTTAATATAATGTCTGGAAACTGCATTGTGATTTGGTGCATGTTTCCCACAGGGCTGCTCTTCTCCCATTGTGGTAAAGTTTGCAGACACGCAAAAGGATAAAGAACAGAAACGCATTGCTCAACAGCTGCAGCAACAGATGCAACAGCTCAACGCTGCCTCCATGTGGGGAAACCTCACAGGATTGAACTCGCTGGGCCCTCAGTACCTTGCAGTAAGTACACAGGCCAGATCTGCATTAACTACAGAAGCAACAGGGTGCATGAAATTGGGATGTTTAAAACGCTGCATGTACAGATTGCATTATGAGAAACCATAAACCCCTATTAAGGACTGAACTGTTTTTTTAATTGCATACAAAATTAATGTTTACTATATATGCTACCTTGTGCTCCAGGCAAAATGTACTTATAATTTGCTTTATTCAAACTAAAATGCATTATCGTTTGCATCCGTTCTGAGAAAAACTTTAAATTCGAGGTTAGATTTAATGAGAGCACGAATAGTCTAACCTACTTAGAAAAGTTGCTGTGTTTTGGGTTTTTTTGCTGTGTTTGAGCACATGGGCTATAGGTCTATGTTTGGCTGTTATTTAACTCCCTCCAATTTGGCTCCTTCAAAGTAGTTTGATTGTCTTTGATTGGAAACTTAAATATTTGTGTGCCTGGTATTGGCTTGTTTTTACTCGGATATGCCAACATAGATCTGAAGCCCTGTTTGAACGTGTTAGTGCTGCTTCCATGGGTGTGCTGTGAAAACCTTTTCTATCTTTATCTTTCTCCCTTCTGTATCTTTTATTACCTCATAATTACTGTATCCCTTAAATATTTACACCTCACTGTGTAAATGAAGTGTTTCTATCTTCATGTGTGCTCCTGCATGACTTTTAGTATGCCTTGTTGCCTTGTTTTTTTTCCCTTTTCCTCTTCCCCCTCTTTCTTTTGCTTTCCTCTCATTCCATTTCCTCCCCTCTTCATCTCCTTCATCCCCTACCTCCCTCTTCCTTTTTTTCCCTCTTTATTTCTCCCTCTCCTCTTTCTCCTTAAGTCACAGTCCTGGATGCAGTCCTGACTCTCTCTGTTCTCTGTTTTGATGTAATGTCTAGCTTTATTTGCAGCTTCTACAACAGTCTGCATCCTCTGGAAATGCACTCAACAATCTCCATCCAATGTCAGGTGAGAATCT
This sequence comes from Ambastaia sidthimunki, assembly GCA_036877625.1. Lineage (NCBI taxonomy): Eukaryota > Metazoa > Chordata > Actinopteri > Cypriniformes > Botiidae > Ambastaia > Ambastaia sidthimunki. The sequence goes on from JAZGTK010000425.1 coordinate 55,868, forward strand.
GACACACAGCCCTATTCAACACCAAGAACATTTGGTTGTTACTTAGGCACTTTTAAATGTAATTACATGCCAAGGTGTTGAAATGATTAGTTGCCACTGGCCGTTAGATTTATAAATGGTCAATTTGGACAGATGGTGCATGTAAAGGATATGTGTAGCGTTGTTCTGTATGTGTATTTTGTTCTAAAGGATCCTATAGAGTTATATATGGTAATGTTGCATTTAAATATAAAGTGTGCATCTGTGGATGGTAGGTCTGAATGCCATGCAGAATCTTGCTGCATTGGCAGCAGCAGCGAGTGCCACGCAGGCGGCGCCCACTGGTAGCAGCGCCCTGACCACCTCCAGCTCTCCTCTCAGCGCCCTCACCAGCTCAGGTACGCCTTCTGGACAGCCCGCTCAATCTGCCTGGGACGCCTACAAGGGTTGGTCCCGCTTTTTAATCTTCTCCTGTCCATAACATTTGCTTCTTATAGGTCTCATCTGTAATACGTGATTAGCTGACTTTATAAGGTTTCAGGACGGCAGTTCATGCATCAGTCAACTTACTGTAGCTCTTGGTATTTGCATTGGTTGCACTGGTTTTTTACACGTGGCTTGTTGCATGCTAAAATCATTCACTACTCTCATTGTCTTCTTCTGTTCCTTCTCTATACTGTTTGTATTGAATGTGTTTGATGAAAATATGTGAAATGTGAATCATGGAAATATCAGAACTGGTTCTCGTCTTCTCTGATCCACCACAGCGGGTTCCTCTCCCACCTCCAGTACAAGCTCTTCTGTGAACCCCATGGCATCTTTAGGTGCTCTTCAGTCTTTTGCTGCAAGTGCTGGAGCAGGTCTCAACATGAGCTCACTAGCAAGTAAGACAACAAACCTTTTTGTATTAGGTCAGATGAGCTTGCTAAGGAATGTTTCATGTCTGTTTTAATATTTAAATAAAAATAGTTTTAAAACGGGTTTATTTTTTCCCTGTTTATGTTGTCTCTGAATGCTGTTTCTCTGTGTCTGAAGGTTTCTGTACCCTCCCCTCGTGTCTGTGTGTCTGAATGCTGAGCTGTGTTTCTCTGTGTGCAGGTATGGCTGCTCTGAATGGTGGTCTGGGCAGTGGGGGTCTCTCTAATGGCTCTGGCAGTACTATGGAGGCTCTGACTCAGGCAGCCTATTCTGGGATCCAGCAGTACGCAGCTGCCGCTCTACCCAGCCTCTACAGTCAGAGTTTACTGTCCCAGCAAAACGTTAGTGCAGCTGGCAGTCAGAAGGAAGGTGAGTGCTGGGGGTCAGATAAATTTAAAGTGCTTTTATGGGTTGAAACACAATCAGCATGTACAATAGAGAACTGTAGTGAGGTAAGTTAGCAGAGGCAGCTCTTATAAGATGTACGTGTTGGCCCATGATGCTTTTCAGTATGTGTACACGTGACTTGTTATCACCTTCTGAAGATTCATTCTTGTTTTAAAAATGCTGCAACAGCAAGTCACAATCAGAATGCGGGTAAGATATCATACCATATAATCCTTTTCCACAATGTGCTTTTTGTTTTGTTTTAAATAAGTTTACATTTAAACCAGCTGCTTTCTGCAAATACACAAAAGGAATATCCTAAGTTAAATACATCTTCATGTATAACATCTGTTGCATGCTCTGTTACTATAGAGAATAACTGACTCATCCCTCAGTTAAACAAATAAGTAATGCATTTGCAGTATTGAAGTCTGTATGGAGAATTTACAGCACCTATAAACATCACAATCTTTCATGAGAGTACTTTAACAAATACAAGCATCACATTTTTAATCTTAATCCTAAGTATATCATAACTGTTTTCCTTTGTCTTTACCATATTAAAAACAACCATATTTAAAAACATTCCTTGCCTAGACAAGAAGAAAACATGTTGAGCTTAGTCATCTTTATCTCTCTATCTCTCTCTGTTTCTTTCTCTTCATAAAAGGCCCAGAAGGAGCAAATTTGTTCATCTACCACCTGCCACAAGAGTTTGGTGATCAGGATCTGTTGCAGATGTTCATGCCTTTCGGCAATGTTATCTCAGCCAAGGTCTTCATTGACAAGCAGACCAACCTTAGCAAGTGTTTTGGTAAGTCATCCTGCACCAAATCTTTTATCATTGTTTTTAATTTAAAAACACTATGTTGTCCCAGTTCTGGAATCAAAAACTAGCCTTTCGTTTATAGGTTGCATGTATGTAACTGTAGTATGTTGCTGTTTTATTACAGGCTTTGTAAGTTATGACAATCCAGTTTCATCCCAGGCGGCCATTCAGTCCATGAACGGCTTTCAGATCGGAATGAAACGGCTGAAGGTGCAACTTAAACGATCCAAAAATGACAGCAAGCCATACTGAGTGATTTTTCTCTCAAATGGACTTGGTTTGAAAATGTTTTTCTGGTAAGTGGAGTGTGATGTTGGAAAGTTAGAATGACCCCTCCTCTCCACCCTTAACCCCTCCCCCTCCTAATGCTTCTATTTCTGGCCTTTCCTGTATATTTTCTCTCTTATCCTTAAAAAAACAGACAACATGCAAACATTGTTCCGAATTCTATTTTTTACATTTTAAATATGATTTTGTTTCTTTAAACTTACTTAATCCTTAAAGTTTCCTTAATGTTGTTGTTGTTTTTTTTCTGGTGCCATATTACAAGTTTGCTGTGTATAAATCTTGCGTCAAAGGATGTTGCACAATGAAAGCCAGCCTTTGTGACTGCTTTCGGTCCCCTAGACTGTTGATCCACGCGCAGACCCCTGTAGATGTTCTCCTGTGTTTACACTAGACTCTTATAGTACATTTGGACTGTGTAAAGCTGACGCCTCCTCTGAAGCTGCCTTTTCTGAGAATAAAGGAGGTTTGCTGCATCAGTGCAAAAGATAATCAGTCACCTGAATAAGATTGGAGCGTCTGGATCGTCAGGCTGCTCTCCACTAGACTCAGTTTTCATGGATGCCTTTTTATTTAATTGTTTTATTTATTTCACTAATTTATTTATTTATTTTTAATGTATCTGTGTCTTCACAATGGTTGTGTTGTAATTTGCTTCAAAACCTCTTTGTGTTGTGCTGGAGGGCTCAGATAGCAACAATAATGATTCTTATTTTGTTTGTTGGATTAATTCACATTCATATTTCACGTTCTAAATGGTCAAGCACTATTATATCATATGTTGAAAATGGTGGTTTATTGGTCAGTATTGGTAGTTTGCTGGAGATGCTACACTTACTCTCAGGACATTGTCACCCTTCTGTCAGACCAAAACTTTTGTTCACTCTTGCCCGTCATTCAACTCCTTAAACTCACCTGGTACCTGAAAATTTCTATCTTATATTGATAAAATAAGTGATGGAGTGCTTCATTCAAATGTTTTTCCTAAAGCCTCAAACATAATCAAAACTTTTTGATTTTTATATTTTGGAAGTGCATTTTTGTCAATTGCTATATCACATGAGAGCATATTTGGTTTTAAACTGCATTTGCATAGAGTTTTGAGCAATCCTTAAGACACACAATCTACTTGTGTGTCTTGAGGATGACTTATTTTGGTGGTCATTTGATATATTCTCCTACGCCGCAATACAAGAGGTGTTGAGGCTTTTAGCAATATTTGCATCTTAGAAATAAAGTGGGAAAAAAAGTTGATGCATTTTAAAATCTAGCCAAGAACAGAAAGAAGAAGGTTTACAAATACTTAATTCATTTTCACTTAATTGTCAGAGTAACTTGAACCAAAAGTTCTTAATTTTTGTGGAAGGTGTTGAAGTGTTTTTTTCCTGCAATCTCGAGGCCATCACACTTAAAATACAGTGTGTGTTTGAGTTACTTCATGCAGCTCAAATTAGTTGATGGCAGTAAGTATTTAAATCGTAATCCGATTTCAATATCAAACTGATTTCTGTATGGTGAAGACGTTTTTATGGATGCGGGGAGAAAACATGATCCAGTTGTGTATATTACTTAACTGTTATGCCTTTTCTATTTTTATAGAGGTTTTATAATATTGCCTAAATAATTTCTCTGAATTAAAATGGTTGTTTAAAAAAAATCACTCCAAACATTCAACAGTGTTTTTGTAGAATCCAAATGTGAAGTTTTGTGAATACATTCACAGATTGTTTAAACAACTGATGTGTGGCATGTTTCACTACATGTAATTTGTCTGTTTAGTCCAAATTGTTTGAAGAAATGTCCAGGTGTAGCCAGTCTGAAGCAAATCCATGGTTTAGTCTAAAGTTATTACTTTATTTTTAGATGTTGCACAACTGAAATTCAAACTACTTCTTATACATGTGCGGTAACATGCTGGAATGTGCTTTATCATAAGTTATATGCATTTAATTTCTTTACAACATGAATGATCTGCACTTCGTTTGTGAAATTAGATAATTGTCTTTGACCTCACTATTGTTGTCACTGTTCAACATGATGTTTTTGCTGTTGGTGCTTTGGATTTTCTGCACATCTGTTGCCAATAAGCCAATTCATGTTATCTAATTTTTTTAATTCGGTTAACCAAAATTGACACACCTTCAAATCCAGGTGAGGAGATGTGTAAGTTTGAGTAAAACCTAACACAGACTGGCCTATCTGTGCGATTTTTAGTTTTTCATGCGTTAGAAGCTTTAGACTGAACCCAGGTGTTGTGCCACTTATAAAATGTTTTGATGCTAGTCCAGAGAATGGCCAATCCCTGATCTGTGCCTCTGTTTCAATACATGTTCTGCTTGCATTAAAAAAATGAGGTGGAAGAAAAATGAGAAACCCTTGGATGTGTCTGAGTGCACCACCATCAATTTAAACAAATCCAAAGATTGTGAACTTGTAATAGGCAGGGATTTTTGTTTGTTTGGCAGAATCTTCTAACAGTTTTGTTACGTTTTCATCCAGAGCAGATTGACTGGCGTTTGTGTAAAGGTCTGCTGATTTGTGCGCCTTAAAACAGCTCACAATTGCAGAGTAGTTCCACTAATGTGCCAAACACACGAAGTCTTAAATGACTGTTTACTTTATAATCATATTCTGTTGCTCACTGTTCCATTATGTTAATACAGGTCTTGTCCTTTACAGTTAAATGTATTGTATCCAATTGTATCCATATGTTACCCATGGCAGGTGTTTGTCACTAATAACCAGAATGAGCAGCTCCAAATATGCATTATTCCATAGTCCCACACAATTCAAGTTGAAGCACAAAATAAAATGACTTTCATTCAAAGAGTTGAAATATTGAAGCACAATTTCTTCCCTGTTTCTTGTTCTTTCCCTTGGTTTAAAATTCAAAATGTAATAGTGAAAATTTTTAAACGGCAAGTGTTTACTTTTCATTCAAATGTTTGTATGTGACATCAGTATTGAGTTGTTCTAGCTGTATTAGGCAGGCTGTGTTGTCTCTTGTTGGTGTTTAATGTTATTTCCCTTTGTTCACTATTGGCATGGTGCTTTCCCTCTCCCTTCTCTTCCCACTCCATTGTTTCCTGTGTTGCATTCAATGTTTTGTGTTTAGATGATGTGCACCATTTGAAAGCCCCTCCCCCATGCAAAAATAATCATTCATGATTTTCTTTGTCATCCCTCTCCTTTTTCCGTTGTGCTTTAACCTAGGTTTGTTATTCGTTTTGTTTTATTCTAGATCTTCGTGCCCGTTTGTCATCGTTTGCCTAGCATGTCGATGTGACGTCAAAAGTTCATCGTCCAGTCCGTTGTCCTCTTCGCTTCTCTGACGCTTGAAATTTCACACTTGACCCTTTTTGTTAACTTTTGACGCTGTTGATTGCTTATTTTGTTTGTTCCTTGGTGTGATGTTAATTTCTGTTATTTGTGCTGCCAATAGGGAGCGTTAGAAAGACTGCTAACGTGTAAAAAGTTTCATGAAAATTGTTCTGAACAGAGTCTATTTTTATAGAATGTACAAACGTAACCACTAGATTTTTGCAGAAGCTTTTAATTTTCATTGTTTAATTTGTTTTTCTTTATCAATTTTTATTGTTTTTAAAGCAGTCTTCCTAGCGCTTCAAATTGTTCTCCTTTTTGAATTATTTTCTCAAAGCAGTCATTGAGTTTATAGAATCACTGTTGTGTGTTCAAGTGTGGGTGTGTTTCCCTCTCTTTTTCTCACTTGTTAGTCCTAAACCTTTTAGAGGGTGTTTTCGTCACATTTTGCTGAAATTGAGGACAAACTTGGTAATTTTGTGTTAGGTTAGTTGGCATGATGTAATTTTGGGAGATTCTATTAACAGAGTGACATTACAATAGACACTTGAATTGCCTTTTTTTCTTTGTGTCGAGCCAATACAGGCACATGTTTTTTTATTTCCTTAATGTGTGAAAATCAGGATTAGTCTGAAATAAAAATGCATAGAATGAGCAGAGTTGAAGTTTTTGTCACAGTTAAATATTACGCATGCATGTTTCTTTGTAAGTGCACTGAAATCCTCAGCAAAATGTGATTAAGTTCTGTTTCAAAAAGTTAAGATGAATAAAATGGTGCCAAAAGGTTTGCATGTTGCTGTTGGTTACATTTTCAGTACATTTTGTCATGCTTCTGCAACTCTGACAAAAAGCTTAATATAAACAAATTACAATGTTGTGGTTTACAGATGTTATCAAAGTTGAAGTGGTTTTCAAATGAGTCATATAAATAATCTATAATTGTGCCTACCACAGTAAAATCATAATATTCTTAAGATGTATTGTTTAGTTCATTAGGATTTGTTACCATCATGAAGTACATCTATTTTGTTTTTTTGTTTGTTTATCATTTTGGCATCTGTATTTGTTGTAATAAGATGTGGACTGAATAGCAGAGCTCACTTTAGTTGGGGGTGGGGGGGGCAGCCCTCTAATATCCATCAAGTTTCTATAAATGAAGAGCTAAACTTAACATTTTCACCCCCTTTTTACACAGACTTATAAATGGAGTTGAGTTGGTTGATGTTTTCTAACTAGATTTTTTTTTAAGCTGCTGTTTTGAGTTTAAATGTACTCCTGTGAGAATTTCCTGTGGGATGTTTGTCATTATTGGTACAGAGTGATTAACATTTGTACAGATTTTGCTTTTTCTACTTCAGAACTTCTGTTTTACAATGTCAATCCCAAGTAGAGCATGTAGACCGTAACACCACGACCAAACATCAACCTAAAACAATACAAACTCAAAACAGCCTTTGATTAAATTAGATGATTTTATGGTTTTTGTCATTTAAGTTGTGGTTTTCATGGAAAGTGTAAAGAGTGCTGAATTAGATGTCTGAAACAAGTGTGTTGTATGAGTTTGGGTAAGGATTTTCCACACTACTGTCTTTACATAGATCAAGCACATTAGACACTCAAAGTAGTCCTCTGATAATTTACCTTTAGTACGTGTTATTAAACTGAAAATATTCACACGCTTTGTGTCTGATTTCATTATTTAAAGGTTTTTTTTTTTTTTAAGTCACGTACTCCAACCATTTTGTTCAAATGGGGCATTCTAGTGTTTGTTTTTTGAGATCAAAATAAACCAGTCTAAAAAATATTTTCACACTAATAGGCTATTTAAGGCTATTGCCCCTTCTGCTTTTCAGTGTAAGTGACAAACAGAGCCCTTTTAATATTAATACAGTAAATTACCCTGGTTTGCCATAGGGTTTCAAGGATGTTACAGCCAGATCATAACTACACGCACTGTGCCATTTTAGTTTCTTAATTGTCTTGTCTGCAAAATTTGTTGCAATAAACTACATTCAGAATTCTATAAAAGTCTGTATTTGTTTGCAAACATTTACACTGATACTTTTTTACAAAAAAAAGTGACAAATGTTTTTTTTGTATTTGGTAATCAAGCGCACTATGCCCCAAGGGATAAATGCTTGCTTTCCATAATATTGACATTAGCAATAATATAAGACTGCTTGAGACTGGTTTCAAAAGCGTTTTTTCCTATCCTATGGATTCCTGATGTCATAGAAATCCAATCAGTGAATTTTAGATATTTGTATTATGTATTATTATGCAAACAAGTATACACATTTCAAGAATGGCCTAGATAGAATGTGTACAATTTTTTGTTAATTTGTTAAGAGTTTGAGCTCTATGTGAAGCTCTATGTGTTTGCCATCCATATAAAATGTAGTTTAATTTTGGATATAAAATTATCAATTGCATTTTAATGATTAATAAATGGTAGTTCAATAAAGTTGAAATAAAAATGTTACTATTCTGTACAATAAACTTGAATACAATAACACATAAGTTAGATAAACTAGAAATGGTAGTCAGGAATTTACAGACATTTATAGAAGTGTTGCGTTATTTTTTTAAAACATCCCTCTGATCCGGTAAGACTTCTAACGTGTTACATGTAAATAAACAGATGCCTGACAATATGAACAGGAAAAGAGAAAAATAACAGTGATAAACAATGTGCATATGTACCCATGTTCCCTTTAAGAATCCTGTACCAACATATCTGTCACTGGTTTTCATATCTCCATCTACCCTTCAAGTTGTCACTCGATTTTTTCAGGTGGAACAACTTCCAGTAGCAGCTGAAGATGCTTGGTGAGTGGCCCTGTAAAATTGGTTAAAGTGTAGACAATTTACTACTAGGTATGGGCAAAAAAACATTTAGAAATAATTATTTAAAATAGAGCAGTTTATATGTGATTTTTAGGGCAGTTCCTGAATAAGTCTGGTAATGAATGGTGAACATTGCATATGATGGAGTATAAACCTAATTACTATTTAATTGATGTATTATTCAGTAAAAACAAACAATGGACTTGGTTTTGTCTACATAAAATAATCAAGGTTCAAAATTAGTTTTTGCAAAATTAGATTATTTGCAAAATTTCAACAGGCTAGTGTAATTTTCCTCCAGCTTCTACTTACTCATAATGCGGTGGGTCCAGCTGAATTTAAAATGAATGAAGGGTACGTATAAGAGAAGACCGCTCACTATAAACACTGTGCAGTACAGGTACTCAAATTCAGGCTTGTCTATGATGGGAGCAAGAACCAGGTAACAGGACACAATCACCACCACAACAGGGATGACTATAGGCACCTGTAGGTTGATAGGATGGTAGATTTATTATCATTCCCAGTATTTATTTCTCCGAAATATTTCTCTGCAACATTCTATAATAGAATAACTATATAGAGCTGATTCCATAATGCTTGACTACAGCTTTAGTTTACATGAAAGACAGTAAGAGCTTTTTAAGTTATTTGTTGCTAGGTGACCATAATTAATGTGCTCTAACCTTTACAGGTCTGTGCAGCTTCTTTCTAGTAAATCTCATAATGATGAGTGCAAGGCATGTGAGTCCATAGAAAGCCCACTGAGCAAAACTGAAATAATTGATAAGGGTGTTTATATCTGCCGGGATGATGTAGAAGATTGACAGAATCCCCTGCAGGTCAGATACGAGATACAAAATACTTCATAAGTTATAGTTTGACAGTAATGCGTTTACTCATCAACAGAAGCAATTGTTGTTAATAAGTGTTGTTATTGAAAGGTGTCATGAAATTCTGTAAGAACATTATTTGTCACCCTTTATCTACCTTTACTCAGAAAACACAGGTTAAATCTTGGGGGTGTAATGTTCTCTAAGACTTACGTTGAATATGAGGGCTGGTGCAGGTGTGCAGCATTTTACACTGATGTATGACAAGATCCTAACCATGTGACCCTCCCGACCTGCCACGTATGTCAACCTAACAGTCACACCAGACAGTAACAGTCAGATCTACAAAACAACTTCCAGCATTTATTGAATCTAGTGTGTAGATTTCTATAATAGTGTTTCCAAACAGTTTTTTCTTCATGGCCCAGATTTAACTAGCCATCAAGAGGCAATCCCAAAAAATGTGAACAAACGGTAGCAGGTGGTAGAGTCCCTCTTGCATTTAATTGCTTGTATTTTATTATTTGCATTTAGTTTTTTTTCCCCTGCTGACCACAATATGCAGAGTCCTTACCTGCCGGCGGTAAAACAGCTCCCATTGGCTGCACCAAAAGTGGAGAAGACCACAAATAAAGGCACAACCCATGATAATGGGTACAGAACTCTGTCACCAAAAGTCTGTGGAGAACCCAAAGATTCAGCAAAAAACAATTCAACAAGGACACATGCATGTATTAATCAACAACTCCAGAACCAATAAACCTGTTAATCCAGACGATATATTTTTCACACTCACCACAGCAACAGCAGGAGACTGTAGAAGTTCAACAGGGGTCATGACACTGAAATATGCAATGTTGACAAGTATATAGCACACAGTAACCAGTGGAATTCCAATAATGATTGCCAATGGGAGGTTTCTGTTAAAAAAAAGAGACTTCATTAACGCATTAAGAGTTTCACAGCTACTATGACTAACCAGATTTATGGTAAACGCTAAACCCTCCACAAGTGCATTTTTGTCTCATTACAGATGACACGTTTCAGATCAGAAAGTTGTACCGTAATGTCTCACCTATATGGATTCTTCAGCTCCTCTGTTATAAAGTTGAGCTGATTCCTATAAAAAGAAAAAATAATTGTGATATAATAACAATACAATTCTACTTAATTTGCCTTTTTAGCATGTTTTTCACATGTGCTGAAAATAAATTCTTATCAATGTTGCTTTAACATTCTGTAAATGATTTACAGGGCTGACGTAAACATGGAAAAATCTACTTAATTCTTGGAAGCTTAGCAAAAAAGTGTAATGTTACATGAGGCTTGTATGCCATTATGAAATATTAGATATGATCTAATTTACCATCCATCATATGCCCAGAGACCATTGTAAAAAGCAAGGCCAATTGCTCCAAATGATGTTTTTCCACCTGCAAATGGATCTTTAAAATTCTGTGTATTCCCTAAGAACAATAACACAATAGAAACCAACACATTTTATTGACCTTTCATTGAACATTTAACAAACTCACATTATCTGAACATATATCTAATCTTCAACAATAGTCTACAATGAACAAAGAAATATTCCACTACATACTCAAACATTATATCCTTATCTATAATCGAAAGAATTTATTGAATAATAAAATTCTTCTGCCATTTTCCATGTCATATAAAATGCTAATAAAAAAATAAATCAGGCGACACTGAGATGTCAGGTCTGGTAAAAACATATTCAAATATTCTGAAAGTGCAGAGAGAATACCTTGAGCCAGCAGAACAATGCCTGCAACCACTATGACAACAATAATCAACATTTTGGCTGCTGTAAAAAAGTTCTGCACTCCTGATGCCAGCTTCACACTTACACAGTTCACGATTGTAATCATTACTGATGAAGAGAACAGAGAGATGAGTTAATACAACAGCTTAGAATGTTGTCAACAGCCTAGAATGCTGGGAAATGTATATCATGTTGTGTTCATAAAGCCCCAAGAAACACTAATCACTGTGCAAAACATCTAAATAATGGCTCGTTGACAATAATAAAAAAATAAAATAGGCAGCATGGCTACAACACTGTTTGTATAATACTCAGCAAACTTGCTTGATGGCACGTGGTGCAGTGTGATCCAGGCTTTTACTGAAAATATAATGTAATATAAATGTGTACATTTGTAAAACTTGTACATACAGATACACGCTGCAGCCAGGCATTTAGTGATGACTTGAGGAGGAGTGCATCCTGGGTAAAATGGAGTGGAGGCATACTCTGCACAACTCAGAGCAATGATGGCAAAAGATGAAGGCTTTAACACAATAATTGTGGTCCAGGAGTATAGATATGCCAGCACTGGTCCAAAACCCTCCATCAGATATGGATATTCTCCACCAGACTTAGTGATCATTGTGCCTAGCTCAGCATAGCAGAGGGCCCCTGCACACACACATACATGCATATATAAACCTTTGTTTTTCCCAGTGTTCCTGTTGGGTTCAGTGAGTGCATTACAAAAGTCTTCTCAGGCAGAGTCAGTATTAAACTAAAGAGGATTTTTCTGTCTTGGGAATTTTACTGAGCACTATGTGACTTTAGCAAAAAAACTGACTGAGTGTTTCTGAATGAGTGAACATATCTGATTAACCTCCTCAAACGTTGATCAGCTGTAATCTCAGCAGGTTTAGTTTGGTATTAGTAAAGGTTTAGTTTGATATTTAAAATACAAAATGCAGAGAAAACTAAAAAAAAAAAAATTAAGTTGTTTCACAAGTTTAAGATGTTACATTGCAGTAGAAAACACATTTCATTTAACATTTGTATTTATATTGCATTCAGAGATAGTAACTCTTACTAAATTATGTCATGCAGAAAGATTATATTATCATGTTATCAGCTTAAACTACCTGTTATCTATAAGATAGAAGTTTTATCATGTTTTATGTGTTTTGAATGACACATTAGATAATGACACAGTTTACAGATACTGACCAAGAGTAGCCAGAACACCACAGGCAGCCCACACACACAGACACGGACCCACAGCACCAGTTCCCTCAAGAACCGCTTTAGGAGAAATAAAGATCCCTGAACCGATCATTGTTCCCACTATCAGACAGATGCCACTAAAGAGACCCACCTGAAACATATTTAGGGTTAACAGCAAATCATCTGTATGTTTTCAATCATATGTATTTGTTTATTCAGTATGATATTACAATTGCCAAAAGGTATAACAAGGAGGACAAGGTTTGTATTTTTTGGACTATATCCCTTATTTTGTCTTGTTGTTTTGTTTGAATAAAAACAATGTCTCCATTGACTACAGTAAGAACAAAAGTATTTTTTTTTAACTGTAATGGACACTATTTAACCATGGCTTTTCATGTCTTTATTGGTACAAATTTAGCTATAAATCCTGCAGTTAGTCATTAACAGGCAGTTTTGGAGCCTCAAGGATACTGTTGAAAGATTTGGAAACAGGGTTTGGAGGGTAAAGCATTACATCACAGTGATGGCATCAGGCAGTACCAAAGATTTCACAGTTACAGAGGAGAAAGTCTTCACACTCTAATGTGTAACTTGGTTCTTTTTCTTTCTCTTATACTCACATTTTGCTGCAAAGCTGCTGCTTTTGGCTGATCTTGCTCTTTGGTTTCCAGAACTCTCTGGACTTTCCCATTGTGAGTGTCTGCCTTTTTCTGCTCTTTATCCATCACTCACAGAATCCACAATCCAGTCTCAACTTTATGCTGCCAGACTGATTCAATTCAGACAGTTCAATATAATCAATACAATCTCATGGCAATTTGTAACTTTTTATGTTTTAGTAATTTGATGGCTAATTTGTATCAATTCATCTCATTTGTATGTTTTCGCACGACCTGCTTTCACCCCAGTAAGGACTGGGTTAGGTTTAGGGGTGAACCTTAATGCTTTTTTTCTTTAAAAAAGTTTTTTGTACAACTCACATCACATGAATTCACATGAAATTACCAACTTGTAAAATAATGTTTTCCTGTGACATCAAGTTGATATAATACAAGTCTAGCTTTAATTCAACAAACAATATTATCTATTAGAATTGTAGAAAATCAATTTATCTTATTAACAGATAAATTAACAGATAAGGGCAATCTGAATCTGCAGAATATGGAACATTTATTAGTGTCTGATGTATGGATGCCTTGGGTTTTCTCAGTAGTTTATTGTGTCAGATTACTTCAAATGCAAGCAACCTAAATGTCATGTTAAATACATTGTAATGTTTTAGTTGTTATTTTAGGTGCCTGTATGTCAAGGTTAACATGAACTCATGTCATGGACTCTCTGAAAGGTCTGTTTGCTCTTACACAATAACATCTGTGTCCACTCCAATTCAGATCAATCTGTCTCCTAGCAACTACAGTAAAATACCTTTTAAAGAATTACACAGCCAAAGGTTTAGTTATGCTACAGTAATGAAGTACTGACTACAATTCACAGTAATAAAATCAGAAGGAAAGTGAATACAAGAAAAATAAAAACAGCTGTGCTGGTAAATAACTTTTATGTTTTTAAATAATATGTGATGTTTAACAGAAAAACCTAAAGCAAGAAAAGGTCGAAATTACTGTTAGATCTACTAAAACTGGGTTACTCATGTAAAATTTACCCTGTTTAGATACGTTTAAATGGTTAATATTCTTCTAATGGTTAATATATTCTATTTATTTGTGCAGTGTTATAATAATTAAGTAATCTTAATACTTTGGCTTCTGATACTAAAACTAATAAAGATGACATTAATAAATAATACAGTTTGTATATTGATACAGCAATGTTGTGATTATCTGAATGTAGCTTTATCAATGCATTCACTAAAATGAAGATTTACAGTATAAATAAACACACCAAACAGTTATCAGGCTGAGGCAAAAAGAGAGATTATGAGAAAACAGATAACATCTTTCACTACTAAAACACTGACCTTTGTTACAATCTTGTCTTTAAAAAAATTTAAAACCACTGTAATAAATGTTTTGCCAATGCTTTGTTTTGCCAATGCTTTTCTTTTTCAGTTAGCAAGACAAACTGAGAATCTTACTTTCAGTCCAGCCTATTCCAACGTCACACGAGAGCCATGTTTATCTGAAAGATGAGACAAAAAAACAAACCTGTAGGGCAATCAGTTTTTCCAGAATATATCCCAACTTATGATCCATTTCCAAATTCATCTGTTTAATAACCAACAAAAGTGGGCGGGTGCTTCAAAGCTCGATCATTCTCCTGCCTGAGTGTGATTGTGAAAACATGTGACAAGAAGGAGGAGAGTAACCAGGATTGGCTAGAGGTAAGCAGGTTCTAACCAGCACAATACCCCTTTGAAACAGACACTTGATATGGCTTGGCTGAAAAGAGGGGGTGACAGAAACTCAGTGAGACAGACCATTGCACAGAGCAGTCCCAGAACAACGGCATCCCCAATAGAAGCCATAGGTCAAATATTTACTGACCTGTAAATATTTTAAAGAGTTCTGATTAAAAAATACAGCTCTCACACCGGGTTTCAACACAGCCAAATGTCATAACTAAATTCAACAACCTCTGCTTTGACATTTTCGCCCTACTCTTTGTATAACTTTTCAAGGGTATGACAGGCAAGATAGGATGTTTTGGTACAAAGTGTGTCCATAAAATATATAAATAAATGTATCTAAATTTATCTATCTATACACATGCATTGCAAACTTGAAGATTTTGAAATATTGTGCTGTATTATTTAGTGAAGATAAACATTTTATTATAGGGTTTCTGACTTGTCACTGCTGATACTTTGTTGCAGCTCATCTCAATGTGCATGTTTAACCTTGAGGTCAGAACACAGTGTATCTCTACTTGGCAATATAGTTCCAATGCGAGAGACAGTGAACTCTCATTGTATAAACTGAACTTAAGGATCCATTGTAACATTTGTAACATTGTAAGTATCCATGGTAACATTTAATTTTTTATACCCTGTAGTTTTTTAAATCACACTGCACAAATAATTAATCAACAGGTATTTATTAAAATGTTTATATGCTATATTTATGATAAAACATTACACCTAAAATATTTTGCAGCCTCATCCTTGACTTAGAAAAAGAGATTGCATTATTAATCTTAGATTGCAAACTTCACAATCAAAGGATCTATATAATGAATGACATAGACAAAATACAAACTCCTTTCTTGTGTCTCTCTTTGCTAAAGTACCTTTGTGTAATAGTTTTTGCAAAAGCAACAAACCTTGCCATAAACTAAAGGAAAGCACAGAAAATTGTAATACACTTTGTCTAATCAGCTGCAGTCTTGGTTTGCTCAGACCACTCTGTGTGCCTTTATTTTCCAATAGGGCATGCTGAAAAATTAAGAAAATAAAAATTAATTGGGAGCTGGTTTTAGCAGTTTAACTGAAATGCCTCTTATCTTCTTATCTCTGTCAGGCATTATAAAGCTGACTGTACCATGCAAACACAAATTAAAAAAATTTTTGCTGAATTTTTGCTGAATAACTGTATACTGTACATACTGTATGTATGATTGCTACAACAAGCTACTGTATGTTACAACTATTAAAGTGTTTCAACCAACCCCGCACCACATAAACACTAAATTGAACACTTTTGATTAGATTAGACATTACATTGGTATTACAATTTGGTATCACAGCTCTTAGACACTTCCTAAGCACTAATCGCCAAGGAACTTGAAAGATATGCATTGACCAGAACTGGTAGAATTACGTAAAAACAAGATGAGTAATAGTGCAGTTTTAAAATGATTCACTTTACCGTCAGATGGGGTTTACTCCTTTGCCAATCCAAATACAGATTTGAATCTTCAGCTGATAAAACACAGATTACACTCTGGGTGGAACAAGCTAACAATTAACCTGAGAGTTGAAAACGAAACTTCTGCTTATTTAACTCACCAGCCATTTGACCACCACATTGACCATAAGAGATGACATTGCTTCAAACTCAATTATCACAAACTATTACATTACATTTTAATTCAGTTAGTAAGAGACATTTAAGGCATTTAGCTTTAAATGCATACGTTTTGTAAATGTTTATTGATTTCATAAAGTGAATAAGAGAATCATTTACTGTTTTATTGTGTTACTGAGATGGAAAGGTTTGTTTGCACATCATTTAGAGTTAAAGTAAAAGTGGCCCTGCAAGTATAGATTTGACTACAATCGATCGGTTGGTCGATGTTGGTGCATTATCACAAAACTTTGTAATTGCCACTCAATAAAAGAGAAAATTAAATACAGGAGTCAGTTTACATGAAACAGTCAACAAGATTCATTTAGCATGAAACAGAAATCTACTGCCATTAAAAAGGAAGACTCCTGAAAACGCCTTACACTGGTTTAAATAAGATCTCAATAGTAACAATAATTGTAATGTGGCTTTTTATAAGGTAATATTTCCAAGAAGTAACCTAGGATGTAATTTAATAATATAAATGTATGTGCTGTCATGTTTTTAAATCAGCTTCTGTTAGATCACATAGAATCATGGCAGGAATCGCCAGAAAGTATATTATGTTAACAGTCATGCATGTCCCCTCTGAATATTTTCTTACATTTGTTGTCAAAGCCACCACTGGCTGTGGCTCCTTTTACAACAACAGCCTGATTGAGATCTATAGAGTGACTCGGCTGATCTCACAATGAGATTGTTAACTAGATAAAGAACAAACTGTTCTCCAGTATCAGTGCCCCAGAAGATATTTACTAACTTTAACAAGTTGTTTCTGTTGAGCAGGAGCTGTAAACTCCTGAGTGTCTGAGTTAATCTTCTACTGTGACATTTTTGCCACAATATGTAATTTTTGATTCTATGATACGTCTGCACTCTTAAAAAGAAAGGTTTTTAAAAGTTGTTTTCACAGCAATGCCATAGATTAACCATTTAATCAAAGGTTCTTAAAACAACTTATTTCTTACCCTTTACATAGCCTAAAGAATCATTTCACTACATCTTTTAAGAACCTTTCGTGAAACAGACATGTTTTACAGAGGTTAAAGGTTCGTTTTAAAACCATACAGCCAAAAATGGTTCTTTCAATGGGTTCCTCTTTGCACCTTGTTTAGAGCATTTCTACTAAACTGCTTTTGTTTTTTTTTATTTAATTGCTAAATGTGATTTGAAAGGCATTTTAAGTTATACATTAAACCATGTGACAGACTGTTTAAGCCATTTATTTTACTAAGGAGTTACAACCTTTTTCATGTAAATACCAACAGGTGGCAGCACTGTTTTTCTGATCTTCCATTAGCTTCTCTAAGGAAAGTCCTATATGTACGCCAGCACTGGTCCAAAACCCTCCATCAGATACGGATATTCTCCACCAGACTTAGTGATCATTGTGCCTAGCTCAGCATAGCAGAGGGCCCCTGCACACACACATACATGCATATATAAACCTTTGTATTTCCCAGTGTTCCTGTTGGGTTCAGTGAGTGCATTACAAAAGTCTTCTCAGGCAGAGTCAGTATTAAACTAAAGAGGATTTTTCTGTCTTGGGAATTTTACTGAGCACTATGTGACTTTAGCAAAAAGACTGACTGAGTGTTTCTGAATGAGTGAACATATCTGATTAACCTCCTCAAACGTTGATCAGCTGTAATCTCAGCAATAGGTACTGGATACCATAAATGTTTAGTTTGATATTTAATTAAATTGGAATACAGGACGCAGAAGCAACTGAAAAGTTAGTAAAGAGGCCACTTTTGAACCATTGTATTAGGAAATGTTACATGTCTGAATAAACTTCAGTGGCAACAACAGCCATTCTCCTTAACTCTCAAATTTAAATTAAAACGTGTCTTTCATGTCTTTATTTTATTTATTCAAATGTTTTTCTACAATTACTATAGCTGGTGTTAACACAACAAACTATATAACTTTACTTAGGCAACTGGTTTATCCAGAAGATATCCCAACTTTTGATCGATTTCCAAATTCATCTGTTTAATAACCAATAAGACCAAGAGGAATCTTTAAAGTTCTGTCATTCCCTTGCCTAACTGTATTTAAAGGAAACATGTGACAAGGAGGAGAGAAACCAGGATTGGCCATAGGTGAGCATGTTCTACCATGTTCTATACAATACATAATTGATTGGAAACAGACATTGCAAAAGTGATAGTTCACCCTAAAATTAATATTTTTTTCAATGATCTGTATGCCGATCAAATGGCAGGTGCTTATAAACTTCTGCTTATTCGCCATTTGATTACCACACTGGTCAGACATTATTTCAAAATCATCACAGACAAATTACAATTTAGGAAGAGCATGCTTTAAGACATTTAATGCATTTAGCCGTCAATTTAGAAGTCTGAAAAGGTTTGTTTGCACATCATTTACAGTTAAAGTAAAAGTGGCCTGCAAATATAGATTTGACTACAATTGATCGGTTGGTCGATGTTGGTGCATTATCACAAAGCTCTGTTATTGCCACTCCATATAAGAGAAAATTAAATGCAGGAGTCAGTTTACATAACACAGTACGCAAGATTTATTTCACAGCTACTGCCAGTAACAGTATTTTTTTTTTACTTTTTACACTGGTTTAAACAAGTATGTAATTCATAGACTAGCATAGTTTAATTATAACAATAGCTGTGCCATGTTATTTTTCTCCAAGGTTTAGCCTATGATATGCTGAAGTATATTATGCTGATGGTCATGCACGTCCCCTCATGCATATATTTTTTTACATTTGTTGAGTCAAAGCCACCACTGGCCGAGGCTCCATTTACAACAAAAGACTGATTGAGATCTATAGAGTGACTCAGCTGATCTCACAAACTAGATCAAACCTCTCTACAGCATTAGTGCCCCAGAAGATATGTACTAACTTTAACAAGGCTCCTTTTCCACTGGAGCTGTAAAATCCTCAGTGTCTGTGATGTTTATGCCACAATATTTCATTTCTGCTGCTTCTGCGACTTATCTACATGACTTGGACAAAACCTATACTAGCTGATGAACATCTTTTACATCAGCTCTG
>JAZGTK010000426.1:0-14779 GCA_036877625.1 Ambastaia sidthimunki
ACAAACACTCGCACACTCTATACCATATAACACAAACACTCGCACACTCTATACCATATAACACAAACACTCGCACACTCTATACCATATAACACAAACACTCACACACTCTATACCATATAACACAAACACTCACACACTCCATGAGACATGAAATGGATAATTAAAATATGTAACTGATATAATATACAATCCATAGGTCTTAAAATAAAAACCCATTATCATTCTATTTTTAATTTATAATAATGTATATTGTATTATTTACAGAGTTGGTGCACCTTTTTAAAGTCAAATTCAAGCACTTTTCAAGCATTTACAATTAGCATTTTCAAGTTTTTCCAGCACCTTACAGTGGTGGTTAATTAGATTTACATATACATACTTCATCATCACATTAAATTCTACAGAAGGGCGACAAGTTACAGTAAAAATCATTTCATGGTTAAAAATGTATCATCTGTGTGTGAGGTGACACTATCCCATATAACCTGTTTAAGTCAATATAAAACAATTACTAAAACACTTATAATTATAAACTTATAATAAAACAATAATTGTGAAATGTAACTCAATGTAAGTTGTTAACTTGTTGTTAACTAAAATGCAAGTTAATTAACTACTTATTTATTGAACTGTCAATAAAAACAATATCACATTTGAAATCATGCTGCTATTCTAGAAAAACTGAAATATTGCTGATTAACATTATATGAGATCATTATATGAGATTAATCAGATATCCTACATACACAATATAAATGCAGTATTACATTTGCATCTATGTGCACAAAATGTAAGTGATCTTAAACTATGTTACGTGCTAGTCAGAAAGTGTAACTCCCATTGTGGATGCCATGGACTCTTCTCCATATTCTCAAGCCATATTCTCAATCTTCTGTCTGCGTTAAACTTATGCTCTGCATCTAACTCAACTCAATCACAGGTGTGAAATTTGACAATTTACCAGCCTCTGGCTAATTATAAACATTTCAGTTGAAATATAGTCACACATGTGAGTGATTTGCTATTAATTAAATAAAACTTTATATTTTTTATTCATTAGAAAATGAGATGAATGTTAAATGTTTAATATCTGACTGAATATAAATACATCTGAACTGTGATAATGTACCTGTGCTGGAGTCTTGCTGCTTCTCTCGTTTCCTTCTCTTCTTCTTGCCCTGTGATGATAAGAGATCAGAGAGGGATGGGTTAGAACCTGAATACTACTAATTAACTCTTACCCTAACAGAAAACTTCTTGGTTATGTGGGTAACCTTGTTCTTTGAGAAGAATGGGAAATTCCTGAAAAAAGCCTGCCCAGCAAGTTGGCAAATGTCACCTTTGCTCAGAGCTTGTGAGCCAAAGAATGGATCAGCCAGGAGGAACTGATTTCCTGGGGTTAAAGCCATGTCCAACCCATGGGGAGAGGGAGACCATTCCTCTGTGCCCTGCTGCTTGCTAGAATAATTAAGTTATGTGTTGAACTTGTGGGTGAAGCCTCCATTTCCCAGACCTCAGCCCCTGCCTCAACAGGATCTTCCCATGTTCGTATGGCCTAACACGTAAACTGCCCTTAGCATAAGTAATTTTCCCTCAGTCCGAAGCAGGATTTGTTGCGCCAAGCTAAAAGGGGGTGCAAATGCAGCCTGAGAGGAAAGCATCCGATGCCATGGTCTTGGGACAGCAACATGTCCTCCACAAAAAAGGGTATAAAGCTAACTGACTGTAATCTAGGACTAGATTCCCAAGGAGACACATTGGCAGAAGTCTCTTGGCCGAAATCAGCTTCTCTTGCTGACTACACTTTCTGGGCGGTGATCTGTTTAGCATCCTGAAACAGAACTTGCTGACAGGTGAATGTCCAGACCTCTTGAAGGCGCAACTGCCTTACCCTGTAACCTCACTCTATGGTCTGAGGAACCCGGTGACACACATCTGGCATAAGTTTCTACACTGCCAAATGTTCTAAAAGAGAAACAAACCTCTCATTGTTGACTATAACTGTTCAGGGTCCGGAAACTGAATGTAGTGAATTGGGAATTAATTGAAAGGGAATTTAACATTTATGTTAATGGGACATGCCTTCAGTACCTTGAGCATTTTGGCGTCAGGGCTGCTTTCTTTTAGTCACCCAGATGTGATGATGGCTCTCAGGTTAGTTTTCGCCCTGGCTGGCTAATGCTGAGTGTGCTGCCATGACACCCAGTCTCTACTTGGGGTCCTTACTCCTTAATACCTGATAAATTGATCCACAGATGCAGCTCCATGGCAATCACATCAGCAAGTGGACAGCCAATGGAACTAGGGCCTGCTTGGTGAAAAGGCTGTAGGGTGCAGATGCCTGACTCCTATTCCTTGAGAAGAAAGCCATGTGGAAGTGGAGCTTTCTCATCGTGAAATGCTCACAAGAACTAACCAAGCTTGCAGACATTTAGACAAATGGGACAAACATTCCCATAGTGTTAATACTATGATATATCATTGAGTTCCCCATAATTGCATTTCTGTAATTAAACAAAAATAAACACACAAATACACATACATTTGTTTTACATAGGTCATTGCAAAGATTTCTATTGCTTTTATATCAGGCTGATTATGTTTTTATATCCCCAACCCTCCCTCTAAACCTAACCCTCAAACATGTGCATGACATCATGATTTGGCTGATTTATGAGCCTATTTAGTGAGGACCAGTGCAATGTCTCACTAGTTGGTTGTCATAAAATTTCACTATGTTAGTGAGGACATTTGGCCTAATTTTAGTTTGTTGCTGTGAGTGAAAAGGAGTCATATTTCTACCTCTGGGACATAAAGTTAGTTTTCATTTTTATGCTGATGATACTCACCCGTACATCTCTTTGAGGTCGAACAAGATTAATAACTTCACCAAACTAAAACATTTATAGTTGATATCAAAACTTGGATGTCTAACAACTTTCTACTACTAAATTCAGACCACACAGAAGTTTTAATTATTGGACCAAAATTTTCCACACAGAACAACCTAGAATACTGTCTTACTCTCGATGGAAGCTGAATAAAGCCTGCTTTATCAGCTAGGAATCTGGGTGTCCTTTTCAATATCAATTTGTCCTTTAAAAAACACATTTCCAGTATTCGTAAAACTGCATTTTTTCATCTTAAAAATGTCAAAACTACGACACATGCTCTGTGTCAAACACAGAAAAATTAATTCATGCATTCATGACATCAAGACATGATTATTGCAATGCCTTACAAGGTGCAGCAGCACGAGTTTTTACAAGAATGAACAAGTATGACCACATCAGCCCGGTTCTGTTAACACTGCACTGGCTGCTTATCAAGCATGGTATAAACAAAAATTCTGCTGGTTTCTGTCACTGAGCAAGTGCCTCTCTCATTACACTCCCTCACGTTCACTGTAATCAGAAAATTCAGTTGAAATTTTCCAAATTTCAAAATGAAGCACGGGTAGTAGATCCTTTTCATATTTGGCATCCAATCTCTGGAACAGTCTTTCCAGTGTTGTCTGGGAGGGAGATATATCACACTCGTTATGTCATGTTACACTTGTCATGTTGTGTAAGATGCACACACATGTCAGTTTAAATCTAGATTAAAGACCCACCTCTTTCATCTATCTTACACATAGCCCTATGGATTTACCACTCAAATCCCTTAAGGAATTGCTAGGCTGCATTAATTAAGTAAACTGGGGACACTTCCCAAAAGAACAGATGTGCTGGCCCAACACTAAGCCTGTCTGTCTTTCATTTTCCCAAGGTCATGTAGTCAGTTGGATCCGGACTTAATCAAGACTAGATGGTGGGGAGACAGGATAGGATGACCCTGAGACAGATCAGTGGGAATATACCTAGTTAAATTCTACTTTTTTCCCTGCCTAGTCACAGCAGTGAGATGTTATAGCTGCAATTAGTAACATTCTGCTTCTGTCGCCATCTCTGCTACCATTCCTCAGTGCTTGACATAATGTCACAAAATCAGACCTGACAGTTTTAAATCACTATATAATTGTAAATCATTATTATCAGCTCTCCGTTTATATCCAAGAAAGTTACAAATTGCAGCTTTAACATGCCATAGGAGAACTGACCCTCCCGGTTAAGCCTGGTTTCTCCCAAGGTTATCTATACATCATTGGAGTTTTGGTTCCTTGCCACTGTCGCCCTGTTGGCTTGCTTACTTGGAGACTGCTGACATTTAACTTAGCTTAGGGTTTTGTAAATTGTTAATATTGCTTCTAGCAAAATAATTACAGTCCTAAAGACTGTTATGTTTTTGTCTACAATTCTCTTTAATTATGTTTTATTGTGTAATGTTCAGGTATTTGTACTGTGTATGTTTGTGTATGTATGTATTTTTTTGTGTGTTTTTATGGAATTTTTGCAAATTTCTTATACCTTGTCCCACAAGATGTTACTTTTCTATGTGTTCTATGTGTATCTCCATGTAAGCTGGAATGGCATATCTTGCCTAATATGACACCTATCATGTTAAGTGACTACATGTTGCATAGTCTCAGAATTACATACTGTTTTAGTAGGCAGTCCAAATACTTTACCCCTTCATAGACCATTGAGTCTTCGTACATAATGACAGGTATTTCTAATGCACATCCATTTATTCAATTGGTCCAAATGTGTTTTAGAACCAGGTTTTATTGCTTATAATTAGCTGTGTATTGAAAAAATAAAAGTCTATGGAATGTCTTCACCTAGATAGATAAGTAAACACGTATGTGTGTTTGTGTGTATTTGTATGTGTGTATGTATCAGTGTGTGAGAGCAAAAAGCAGATAATGACGTCTGCTGTGGTGCTGTTAATATCTTCTGCGTGGGTTGAAACTGGGTTTCCTGTTTGCATGTAGATGATGATTCTACATTGAGGTGAAGTTTCTTTCATTATTGGGGTCAATGTGAACAAAAGCAGGCTCAGATGGACTCATTCCTACCAAATGGGGCAGTCGTGGCCTAACGGTCAGAGAGTCTGACTTCTAACCCCGAAGGTCGTGGGTTAGAGTCTGGGGTCCGGCAGGCATTGTAGTAAATGACCAGCGCTCTCCTCCACCCTCAATACCACGACTGAGGTGAGACCCTTGAGCAAGGCACCGAACCCCCACGTCACTTCACAAACTCAAGCGTTACAGCTGCAAGCAGCATTGATCAGTTAAATTACTCAATGCACACAGAAGACATGAGGCACTTTCTGTTTGCCACAAATTCATTGCCTCGCCAAGGCAACACTATTTGATGTAAATCGCTCTATGCATTTACATCAAATGCAGGCCGCATGCCTCTTTAATGTCATAAGCAAGATGTTCACAGAGTTTGGTGATAATCACATGTAACCCTTAGGAGGAGTATTTTAAAGTCCACGGTATGTACTTTCAGAAAATGTAAAATGACTGGCTTCCTGTTGGTGTGGCTAATCGGTGTCAAAGTTGTTCAGGTTGAGAAGAGCAATACAAGTAGTAAGTTTCTTACAGGTGCATGCATGTATTTATGATATCAGTACCATCTTTTTGTGCCCCATACCAGTTACAGCTACCAATTTGTACTTTCAGTGCTTGGGCCCTAAAAATAATGATAATCTTAGAGAAAACAACAGAGCCATTTTCACTTTCTGTGCTTGGGCCCTAATAATTCTATGGAAAACAATAGCGCCGTTCATATTTTCAGTGCTTGGACCCTAACAATCTTAAGCAAAACAACAGGGCCCTTCGTACTTTCAGGTCTTTGGCAGTAATAATAATAAATATAGCTGCAAACATCCATTACAGCAATCAAGCCCGCTAAGGGCACAAAGGAAAATATTTGGAAATTACTGATGTTACTGAAAATAAGTAAAACAGTTTACAACAATATGAAATTACTTTTGTTTCACCAAACTGTTTTGATATAGGATGTGGTCACAATGACACACTCAAAATGTCATCTCAATATAGCAAAGAGTTGCTGAGATAGAGCCTCAGATCCTTTTTGGCATCTTGTCATCTAATATCTTGATGTGTTACTCAAGAACAATTTGATCTATCAAAAAGATTTTAAAAACTTTTTTATCTGGAGTGTTCCTAGATGATGCATGCAAATTCTGTCCAAATCACATGAGTAAAGTTCGAAAATGTAGGTTTTCAAAATAATTAAAAATGGCATACATAAAGCACAGTCGAGTATGACAATTTTGGTATCATAGCACTCGACAATCTAAAACATAAGTCACATGACAATATGGTAATCAAAATTTATAAGCAGTTTTATCAATTTTGATAGAACTTTTGTCCACCAGGGGGCACTAGCTTCAAATTTTGTAGGCACCCTCAGACTATGAGGATAAAGAACCATACCAAGTTTAAACTGTGTTCATAAGATATTGCATTTCAGGACAAAAGTTGACCAGTTTTAAAAAGTGAAAAGTTAGTTTCTAGGTTATACAAGTAAAAAAATATAGATATGAAGTGAAAACTGAAACTTTAAAGTGTTGGTGGCGCTAGAGTGTTCAAATTTTTTAGGTATCAAATTTGGTACGGTTACATTTTAGACAGTCATCTGTGTGCCATATTTCTCAACCCCTTCGGGGCTTGGTCCATAATAATAAGAAAACTAACAAATATAATACAATATACAATACCAATACTATTATTAATAGGAGCAATTTCATAAATAAATGTGAAATTACTGTTGCCTCATTTTCAGCCAATACATGCAAAATAAGTTAATGAGATTAATGATACATTCACATTTTCTTAATCTACAATTTCATAACTTTGTCGGTATAAAAAGTTGTTATGTCATATTACATGACAGGTGAGGCAATAATGACAGCAATGAGAAAACACTTACATAGTTGTCTCGGGCGGACCAGCTGGGATAGAGCTGCATGTGGAGCTGTCGCTCTTTCCGTGCCAGTTCATAGTACTTGGCTTGTTCCTCCCGTGTCAGAGCGTGCCACTGTAACACAACACACACATCACTGTAACACAACACACACATCACTGTAACACAACACACACATCACTGTAACACAACACACACATCACTGTAACACAACACACACATCACTGTAACACACACATCACATATCACACACATCACTGTCACACAACACACACATCACTGTAACACAACACACATCACTGTAACACAACACACACATCACTGTAACACAACACACATTACTGTAACACAACACACACATTTCTGTTACACAACACAGACATTACTGTAACACAACACACACATCACTGTAACACAACACACATCACTGTAACACAACACACACATTACTGTAACACAACACACACATAACTGTAACACAACACACACATTTCTGTTACACAACACAGACAGCACTGTAAGATAATACCCACACCACTGTTATACAGCACACACATACACCCACCCAAACAGTTTTTTATATATATGCATTTCTCTTCACAATCATTTATTCACCCAGATTTTCTCTAACAGTAATTCATTATAATATAAGAGTATTAACAGAACAAGGGGCTGTTGATATAGTTCAGTAAGTTCTGTGGCAGCAGAAGACTGACCCGTCGTCCCAGGATCTGGTTGATGGCGGCGCTTTCCTTCAGTGTGCACTCAGCGATCACTTTAGCCCTCATCTCCTTCATGTACAGCATGAAGGCGTTCAGTGGTTTCTTGATCACTGGCTTCTTGGGCTCTTTCTCCCGCTTCCCCTCTGCGTGTGCTTTCCTAAGGAACAAACAGCATCACACTTGTGTAATAAAAACACTCTTGAATTCTGTATGAATTCTTACCCATTATTATAATTTTACAACAGTTTCAAAATCTAATAAAAATAGCTTTTTTGTTAGACATTTTATAGGATTTACACAAAGTTTATTGTTGATAATGTTAATAAGTCCAGGACACTGAATGGGAATTCTCAGTTACTGTTCATTTAAGTTTCAACTTGTTTCTCTTATGAATTAATATAGCTCTGATGATTACATCAATACATGAATATAGCAAAAGTGTGACCTGAGTGTTGTGTTGTGTGTGAACAACTTACGGATAAATGTTTCTGTCGAAATGTTCATGCTCTTGTTTGCCTGAAGGGGGCACTATAGCTGGGTGCGGGATGCCTGTAGGGTGCATGCCTGACTGAAGCATCAGAGAATGAGAAAACCTACACACACACACACACACACACAGACAGACAACAGCTTATCACAACCCACATGGTGCCATGTTCTTAATATGTTGCTATTAAAAGAAAACTCATACCAACTCAAGGGAACAAGGGAAAGAACTGTCCAAATCAGTCTAATTAAAACTAATTAAATCAAAATATTTAATATAAAAATAAAAATATATGTTCCAGGCATTAAAACTGCTCAGCAGTGTTGGTTTGAGTTCCCCTTTAATGGGTGTTGTTACTGTGTCATGTGACCAGCAGGTGGCGATCTATTTGCACTGCTGAAGCTTCGCAAGCACAAGACGCTGTGATGCTACTTAGAGCCTGAATGAAGTTACAACTCTGTGGCTTAAGCAAACAAACATGGTATTTGAGCTCTGTTACCCAGCAAACCATTCAGTGAAAACATCCATCTCCAGTGTATTTGCACTCTGAAAAATATCCGCTCAGACAACTACTTCAATGTTCTTAGCAGCAGTAGTATTTAAACACTAAACATGCTCAAGGGACCAGGACAACAGAAAAGATTACCCCAGAAACCCCACAGACTAAAGCTCAAGATTCGGTTTTGGATTTGTGCCCTTGACATGAGGGAAATGGAACAAATATGTGTGTCGTCTGTTGACATTCAAATAAAAACATTTCCACAACTTGGATGTATTACTGCCTGTAAGCATATTAACATGATTTGCTCATCTAATTCGGGTTTTCAGTTACAAAGACGGGCTTTGATCATGGAGCTGGTGTCTGATGGGAAAAGCCACAGGGATGGAGAGCAAGCATCGTTGATTGGCCCTCACACTGCCTCTCCAGATCCAGAGCAGAGAGGTGACCACACAAAAGCACTTCAATGTGGTAAAACAAGTCAAAAATCATTTGCAAGAAAAAGCAGGAAAAGCCTTTTAATGAGCAGGTGAGGATCAATAGTACTAAACAGTACAAATGTAAAAGATTTGCATCGTTTTTTGAAAACTGATCCTTGATATTTTTAGATATTTAGATTTTTAGACAATTTTATAAAAGCAATTTTAAACAATAAAAAACTCAAGGTTGTTATATAGGGAATATAATCATTAATGTCACCCTTTAACTGTGACTATATTCACAATATAGCTTCATCTATATTGCTTACGGATTGTGTAGCTTAGGTATTTATAAGAACGATTGGGACAATTAACTGCAAATGAAGGTGTTCTGGTACTGAGGGGAACAGAAAATGACCTCGGCAATGACACATGGCTGATGCCCTGGGCCAGGCATCCAGAGACATGTAAAGCAATGCATTTAGCGGAAGCGCTGGAGCAGGGGTGAGGCTCTAGTACTGTACCTGGGGTAGGAGGTGCTGTTCGGAAGGCTGGAGGAGAAGGGCTGACGAAAACCGCAGGAGGGCAGAGGATAGACAGGCTGATTGGGCCTGTGAGTCAGGTGAGAATAAACCAGGAGGGAGAAAGATTGAAAGGGGGTGGGGGGGGTTGAACGAATGACCCAAGGTCGTGAAATCAAATCTTATTCTGGACATGTTGTGGGCAAAGTGTTATAGGTTAATGACCTGTCCAGACTCGACCCAACTGTACACACCATCAAAGCTGAAGGTCATGTTTTCACCATTTTGCTTTCACCAAAGCAGAAGCGTATTTTTTCTGTTAAAATACTTTGTTTAATATACAGATATATCTGTAAGTCAGAGAGTAAACACTGTGATTCTGTGGTGCTATCGGAATTTTGCTCTTTTTGTTTTAGCATCACAATCAGCCGAGGACAACAATACTGGCTTAACCAATATCCATACTTCTGCCATCTTTTGAATCCAGATGTGTCATATGAAGGTGAGGACAGGATTGAGGACAATTTCCAACAGTCTGGATGAATACTCACCAGGTAGATTATTACTGGCACTTGTTTAAACAGTTGGAAGTGCAAAATTCACCACCACAATGCTGGGGCATTCTGGGTGGTTGCAATGGTGTTCTGAGTGGTTGCAATGGTGTTCTGAGTGGCTGCAGTGGTGTTCTGAGTGGCTGCAGTGGTGTTCTGAGTGGCTGCAGTGGTGTTCAGAGTGGCTGCAGTGGTGTTCAGAGTGGCTGCAGTGGTGTTCTGGTTGGTTGCAGTGGTGTTCAGAGTGGCTGCAGTGGTGTTCTGAGTGGCTGCAGTGGTGTTCTGAGTGGTTGCAGTGGTGTTCTGGTTGGTTGCAGTGGTGTTTAGAGTGGCTGCAGTGGTGTTCTGAGTGGCTGCAGTGGTGTTCTGAGTGGTTGCAGTGGTGTTTTGGTGGAATTACTAACAGTAAGTCTAAGCAGCAGCGGTAATAGTGATGCTTTTGTCCTCAAAGAGGATCAGAGATTGATCAAAACCAGACCATCTGTGTGTCTGAGGGAAGACAAAGACATGCACCAGTCTTTACAGACACTAAACATGCTGGTTTAACCTTTTCAGGCATTTTCAGAGCCAATGAAAAAGTAAGAATGGGAAGGGCACTACATAGGTACGGGATGAAAGACAGTGTGAGAGAGTTTAGTCAACATATTCTTGCTGATTAGAACTGATATGCTTCATCATTACACAGCCCACTAAAATACTTTATTCTGATCAATCACAATTTGATGTTTTAAAGTGATGTCCATTTATTCATAAATTTAAATAGCTGTGTTATATTGACTCAGAAACTGATTCTCTACTTCAGGTCCTGACAACCATGTTTCTGCAACTGAGATCAATGTGATCAAAAAAATCTGTCTGCCTTTGTACTTCTATTACACGTGCAAGTCAAATATGGCAGCATGTTGATAACTTCAAAGCTCATTGGACAAAGTGTGCTGTATGACTAGTTATGTATGATTTTTTTTGTCATGAGACATGCAGGAACAAATGAAATTTATGGAAGTTATGGAAAAGATGACATTTAATTTAAGTGCTAATATTTTTTTGATTGTTCAAAATATGAATCATTTTCTTACACACACCATTTATTTTTAGAGGACACTTACTGGCATTTAAATTATTTTACGATGGATGTATGTGCTTCTTAGGGCTACAGCAATGTTTTGAGTATTATAATAAAAATCTTTGCCTGCATTCGGCTGAAGAATGTCATATAGATCTGAGATGGAATGAAGGATGATTTTAGTTTTTGATTATGTAATTATTGTAATATATATAATTATGTAATTTGATTATGTTGACTATGTATCTAAACAACATATGTTTGAATCTACATCTAAAAAGTAAGACTGTAATTTTATTATGACGTTTTCTATTGTGCTGTGAACTCTCACCAGTTCATGGAGGGCGTGATCTGGCCCTGAGGCAGCGAGTAGAAGCTGGAGATCTCCTGAGACTGATGTCTGTGGACACCTGCAGGACAAAGAGACAAAGTCGTCACATGACCCAGCCCGTTATTAACGCAACAGGAACCTGCCATTACAGAGAGCTCATCTCACAGGGCAGACATCTGTAAACCCAAACAGCCTGAGAATCAGTCTCAGAGCTTCTGTTCCCATGCTTGTCTATAGACAGTAAATGTCTCTCAATGGCTGTGGTTGTACATGTTTAAAATCCCCACTGATGTTCTCAGTCTCTCCTCAGGTCACTTAGCTGGTGAGGTCTAAAGATCAATGCCTGTAAGCTGTCCGGATGCTGAGACCATGAAACACTTCCAGCCCTAAACTGTCATTTTTAGCACACAAAACACATTCCTAACGCTGAAACTGACTTCACAGCTGATCTGTTTCTTCTTGTGTTTTTCTTACAGGCCATTGTGTTCACTTTGGTAATCAGGGGAATTGATGGTGTTGCCAATTTTATCTTAGATGTTGAGAGTTGGAAGTACTTTTTCCCAGGAGAAACATCTGAGACACAGGACAGCCTCAATTTATTCTCACTTCTGTATAAAGATATTTTTGTTGATATGTTCTGATGATCTGTTCTTATAACGAACAGTTATAAACTCCTGATCATTTGTAACTTCGAGTGAGTAATTCTGCTATAGAAGCCTCTTGTTGTAGCACAAATAAATGTATGAAGTCCTGACTGTAGGTAGAAATAAAGGCTGTGGGGAGGATCATCTTGTGTGATGACACGCCACGACATGCTAACTTGCAGGGAAATGCTGTTTTTATCCAGAGGAAGTCATTTGTCAGCAGTGAGCAGCTGAGGAATGCCACCTGATCACTGTCATTAACATCAGCTCAGGGCCTCAATAAATCTGCAGTGAAGGAATGCATGTCCTCCCCCATCATATGCCCATGGAAAGGTTTTGTGTCATGTGGTCTGGTGCTCAGCTGGTACAGCATTGTGTGGCAGTGCAAAGGTGGTGGGTTCAATTCCCAGAGAACACATAAACAAGAATAAAGATTTTTAAATTGTGACAATATTTTCATGACAACTGAAGCACAGACCCCCCACAACATGGAAGAAATTAAATTCTCATTATTAAAATCTTGCATAAATTAAAGGTAGTATGACAGTTACTACCATTATATATATATATATATATATATATATATATAATTACTTGATTCTGAGGTACATGATGAAAACAGTGTACTTTTGTCCTCTGGAATACTTTAATCTTTCAAGAGCCCAGACATTAGTTTATTAAAACAAATTCTCCATTTAACACTTATTTTCTTAAGTTTTCTTAAAATCATGCCCTGTCAAATACTTACCGCTTTTATACAGCTGTGGAATATTGTTGTTAACGTTGTAAACAGATGAAATATTTAAAGTTTCTTGCGGGAAAAGCACTTGTTAAATGTTGAATATAAGACGTTTGACTGCACACTCACTGAACCCAATGAAAGCCAAAATGTGATGCTGAGATGAGTGGACCGCAGCTGACAGAAAACACATCAGTACAGTAAAACACCAACCTTTACATACAGTAAGTGCCACAGGTTCAAACTGTCAATGATTTGTGTGCATGTGCTTAACCTTGATGTAAAATAATGACACATTTCTGTCCGTGTCAACATAATCCTCTAAGTGTGTTGGGTCATGGTGGTTTATTCTGCTGCGCTGCACTGATTCACACACACACACACATGCACACACACTCAGTGAGTTACAGGCCATACAGTGAGTTGATATGAGGTGTCAAGCCTCCTTGTTTTTCTGTAAGTCAAAGTTTAAGAGTGAGAGGGTCACAGGTAAAGCGTCTCATCTGAGCGGATCACTGCACTCAAGCATGATAATATCTGACAGACGGCTCTAATCACGCTAACTTAATAACTTGTAATATAAATCCTCATTCCGACTGGTCCAAAAACAAAGCATAAGAAATTGCGAACAGATTAAAAAACAGTGACCAAAAATGATTGATTTAAAAACTGAGCTGAGTGCTAGAGTCAGTCCTCCACAATCCACAGTCATCTGTGTGAGGAGCCAATGACTGATCAGTCAAACCTGAGTCAGTAAAACCAGCTTTAACTGATGTCCAGTGTGGGCCAGCTGTTCATCTCCTTACTCATATAATGCAGATCATGAGGATGAATGTACAGTGAATGTACAGTGAATGTACAGTGATATATGGAATTCACTGCCAATAAAAAATGAACATAAATCAATAATCCAAAAGAAAAAAACACTTTGAAAATTAAACAATTACTTTAATGGCAAAAGTGCAGCATGGTTTTCAAACAAACCATATTTTTTTAACTGTATTTTAATCATTATTTTTCTCAAATTGAGTTTTTGTTTACACTTTTGTTTACAGTTTTGGCTTTCAATCCGCATTTCAATGTGCATACTTTAGTTTGTTTGTTCAAAGTTTGCATTCATTCTTATCAGCATAAAATGAATCCTATAGGCATATAGACAGTTGGTGTGAAATATTTCTGTAGTTTAAATGTTCCACAGTATGATATACTGTACCTCATTTCAAACTATTTGAATAAGTATTAATGCATGCAGCTCATGCATTAATGTAGTTTTGAGCTTATATTAACTTTTTATTTTGCATGTTAAAGCTGCAATTTTGGTTCATGTAGATTTTGTTTGTTTGATGTTTTGAGTACTATAAGTACAACTATTTGTTTGGCGTTTTAACGATCAATGTTTTAAATGTCCTCAATATAAACAACTTAATAAAAAGAGAAGCTCAGAGCTCATGCAGTGTGAGTGTGTGGTGAGTGGTACCTGGTTTCTGGCTGGCGTCTGTGGGAATGTGCGCAGGACTGGAGCTGAAGTGATCGTAGGACAGCAGTGGGGTCAGAGGATGCATCCCCTGCTGAACCACAGACACTTTGTTGGACTGCAAGACACACACACAGACACAAATTGGTTGCAGGATGAACATTTGATCAAGGCCAGCAACTCAAGAGCTTGTTTGCTTTCATGTTTCTGTTTACAAATGGCTTTCAATAACTGATGTGAAACCCAGTTTGCTAATGCTAACAGCATGTTGTTTGACATGCTGTGTTATGGCGGCTGCACGGTTGGAAGCAGTCACATTTCTTGGCCAAACTTCTGACTGTTGTTCTTTTATACACTCTTCTTTTCATCTGAACAATGTGCATCTGTGTGTGTGTGTGAGTGTGTGTGTGAGTGTGTGTGTGTGTGTGTGTGTGTGTGTGTGTGTGTGTGTGTGTGTGTGTGTGTGTGTGTGTGTGTGTGTGTGTGT